>JAHZMX010003557.1:0-16274 GCA_027743895.1 Seira musarum
GTGAAGGAACGTAGTAACCACCATTTTGAATCAAATGTACACGTTTCTTTCAGCACGACTGTTGTAAAATGCAATTGCTTCTGATAGCTAAGAAAGAACAAAAGGAAAAGAACAATAAAGCCTGAATCTATCTCCTCTGCTCCTTTTTCTTTCCAACTGAGTTTTATTGCTCCGGCTGCTCTCCGCAAAAAAAAGTTTGTGAAATAAGGCTTTTCTACTGGTTCAAGAAAAGGAAAATTGGTATTCCACTTTTTTTGTATTTTGGAGAGAGTCGTTTGTAAAAGCACTTACTACTTTACATGCACATATATGCCTATTTAAAATAGGATATATGTAGTCAGTTATGATTGGTTGTAAGGCTAAATACCACATATAATCTACGATGAGAATAAGATGGAATTTCAATTTGCAATATCATTTCCAGTGAATTTTGCTTCTTTAGATGTAAGCATTTTTAAATGTTCCATGCTATGAATGAATAGAACTTGAGCAGTGGTTCACTTTGAGAGTAATACAATAAGTATTTGCAAGCAGCAACCTTTTGTAGCATTTCATTTTTTTGGAATTTGATTGAGTTGGAATAATCTGATATGCCCACGCATAAAAATGTTAGTGAAAGAACTGTCCAAACATTGAAATTTTTTAATATAAATTCTATACTGAATCACGATGCCTTTGGGCTTTTCAATTCACAAACGAGATGTATGCATGAGATTCTTGATCCACGTCCAGAGTAAAAAGTACAACACTCAATACAAAATATGGTCTGAAACTGATTTTAGACTACACAAAGTTTCAAGAGATTCAAGACTTCATATTTCAAAGAGTCAAAGGAGTAACCAACGAAAAGCCAAAAAACCAATGTCAAGCTGTGAGTCTGAAATACTCAAAATACCACAAAACTTTAATTGCGTATAAATAAACTTATTAAAAAGTTATGAAAATTCTTAGAAAAAGTCTATTTTGAAATGACGTACAATCTTCTGAAGAATCACGGAAGGCCATTGTGTAAATTATTTTGCGCAGAACTAGAAAAAATATGCATTGATTGCAGCAATTGAATGAAAGAACTATTGGAGTATTGTGGAATGATTAAATATGTTTATTGCTTCTATTGATCTTGCTTTCTCCTTAATAATTTCCCCAAATATGTGATTCTTGAAACTCATTCTTCTTTATGCAATTGCTTTGATTCCAACAACTGAAATAATTGGGAAACTGAAAGGGTTTAAATTGAGTAAAATGTAATAAAAAAGCATTGGAAATCTTTTCTGGCACTCTCGCAAACTACAAAACTTGGCAAGAGTAGTACTTACAAGCACATTGCATTAGTTCATGTAGTTTAGAGTAGGTTTGTGTCTCAAATCACTTCAAAATAAAATGTCGCTTCGAAATTTCTAGAAGTAGTAGTAGAACTAGTATACTTACTTTGACATTTTTTCAAGTAATAAAAATATGTGCATGTGGTGGCGCATAGTGGTTTGAAGGGACCATAATCGAATCCTTTTGGTAGCCTCCTAAATCAAGAGAGATATTGCAGAACACGCGCTCCTTTTCTGAGAGGTTCTCTCTCTGAAAGCCTTTCGGCAATATTGCCTCTTACTTCAGCAATTCTCGTGAAGAAACGAACCAAAAGACATCTATTTTTGAATTGTTCTCTTAACTAAAAGTGACAACAAGGCAGGCATCTAACAAAGACTTATGCGGAGTTATTTCATGGAACTAGAGCGACTGACAAGAGTCAGTCTACCTACCACAGAGAGAGAAACGCACTGAAGAAAAAGGTTTCCCCAGCAGAAATGAACGTGTGGGACATGAATAAGATAACGATGAAAATGGAATGTACGTAATTTAATTTCTGAGACAAAAACCCCACAGACAAAATTAGTGTGAAACATGCTCCTGATTTATGAGTTGATGCCTTGAGTAATTACACACACAAAAGATGTAGTAGACCGAAACGTATTCAAATGAAAAGAAAATTATTGCGCACATGCAAAATTGAGTTTATTTTAAATCTAAGCAGTAGTGAGAATTCTATCCTCATTTTCTTTAACTGCGAATACTTCACTTGATCACGATAAGTATAAACGCTTCGTACAACTAATGCATATAATGTAGTTTGATATTTTAAATAAATTATTTGTGACACGACATGGAAAAATCATTGAAAGAAGCAGATTATTCAATTCAATTTTTGATAGTTTCGCATTTACAAGAGCCGAACATATTTTAAAATATTATTTTGGTTCCAAAAATCTAAACGCTTCCAGCTTGTTGGGCAATCTAATGTTTTCGGCAAGTTATGCCGTTTTGAAGGATTTTATGTCGTAAAATGAAATAAATTTTTGGGTCAAATCCTCTGAACGATCGTAGCAGAAATCATAAAAATAAGATTTGCCTCATTGCATTGCTAGCAATTTGTCCACTCGGTCGTAGAGCCACAAAGAACATAAAATGAAAAGGTAATAGGTGCTTACGAATATTGTTATGCTCTACCTCTTTCTCCAACTTTAAAACGAATAAAAACTTTTTTAGATTTTAGTATAACAAATGGCAACTTATTTCTTGCATAACTCTAAGCTAAATAAATGGTAATCTTCAAAGTTTTCCCCAGCAAACTACCGCTTCAAGTATAATTTCAGGAGATTAGATTGTCCAAGATATACCTACCTTACGTAGTTTCTCTAATATGCCGTTCCTTCTCATGCTGCGACCAAATTGCTTACCAATGACCTTTGTCTAGTCAGCGCCAGCGCTGCGCACGAAAGCTTGTACGACTTTCACTACCAACACAGATCTTTTGTTTTTGAGGAAAGGATCGAGAAGCAATGCATGAGGAAGGACTGAAATTGAAATTTAACTTTTCGTTCACTGAACAAACTTTAATTTCATTGAGGAATTCATCTTTGATGTCGAAATCAAAGAATAGTGATCACAGCAGTAAATAAATTGGAAAGGAAAGTTAATCATAATAAAAGACGGGACAGTATATCTGATTTTTGAAACTGTTAGCATTTGGCTGACTCAATAACGTATTCCTTGGATCAACACAAATTCAAAATCTCACAGTCTTGTTCAAAATTAGCTTTAAAATACAACTACTTACGTCATTGATTTTCCTGAAACCACCTTTATTCCATATTGACGTGTTCCGATACGATTTGTAGTGGTAGTGGTACATAGTAAGTTTTTAAATATTGTCGTAATCATAACTTTGAACGCTTTATGAAAATGAGAATCTGAAAAGTTTGAAACCAAGCAGGTTCATTAAGCACATCAAGTGGCGTTCGATAAGTATTATAGAGTAATGTAGAAGGAAAAGCGTTTTCCCTTGTGAAAAGAAAGTGCGGCCATGAAATGGTGAAGGAACAGTTGTTGTTGCAGCTTCATTTTTTTCATCTCGTACATTTTCTCTTCTCTTCCCTTTTTTCAGAGACATTCTTTGTTAAGATACGAAGATTGTCTGCGTCTCGGTCGTCCCAAAGTGCAAAGCAACTTTCGTTATGTGACAAGTCATTAAGGACATCTGAGAAAGTAGCAATGGAATGGCAAGCCCATAAATTCCAATCGCAAACTTTCTCAGTTCGAGATGAAAGGCTAAGTGGTTCAGCCATTCGTATACCATATTATTCCAGGAGAAAGTATGGAAAGGAGAAAAATATCGTTCCATTTCACACGTAGACCTTATCCATTCGCTTTACATTCACGTTTGCCTCTTCGCGTTTTTTTTACTTCGCCTACGCTAGAATATTAACGAATATATAGAAAATATAAGGTAATGACAGTTACGGAGGAGGAAGAGGACTATAGTAATGCCATCAAGAACGGATACTCGCTGATACGCAGTGGTAATGGAAGTCATTTTGCACGAAATTCTCCATCTTATAGCATCCTATTTTGCAAGGGTTTACACATTTAAAGAGCTGATGATTTTTCCGAGATAGCTCCATAAAAAGGGGAAGTATGTCTAGTCTAGAGACAGGCGGTTTTTAAGATGCATAATGGATGTGATGAACTTTCATATTACGCTCGGAATCCTTTTCCAGGTATCATCGAAGAATGAAATGAGATCCAAACCTTATGCATGCGCTGTTCCAAGGAAAAAGTGCATTACACATGAATGAGTAGAAATAATGGCAAAAATAAGACTTTGTTGATGCGACGCTAACTCCTCTTCCTCGCAGCCCTTTTTCCCATTTCTGCTCCGCACATCTGCTTGACGCCCTTCGTTGACTTTACATTATAATGAATGTGTGAACGGAACAGGAAATTTCACCTTGCGTTCCTTTTATACCTTCCAATTTCTTGCATATCGTTCTAACGATCCTTCTCTTCATTCGATTCGTTTCTTCCTCCAAAACTGTTTTTCGCATTTTGCAAGTAAACTTGTGTTCAACAGCTGCTGCCGTGTCTACCTTTTCGAGGAGGAGGATGTTTTTGTTTGCTAAGGCATTAAGTCTTATAGGGTAAATATACGTGGTATAGTAGTTTAGTCTTCTTTGCAAGACATATTTCAGGACATTTCATCGAGAACTACTTTTTCTGTAAATAATGCGACGTAACATTTAAAACGGCCAGGCCAAGCAAAACATTTTGCTCTAACACGGCGTCGCTTGCTTACAAGATAGGTAGTAAAGCACACTGAAAAGCAGTGACAAGCTCAAGAGGAATGTCTTTGGGAAGCGACACATTTCCCCTTTCACTGAGTCTTTAAGACAAGACATATTTCAGGACATTTCATCGAGAACTACTTTTTCTGTAAATAATGCGACGTAACATTTAAAACGGCCAGGCCAGGCAAAACATTTTGCTCTAACACGGCGTCGCTTGCTTACAAGATAGGTAGTGAAGCACACTGAAAAGCAGTGACAAGCTCAAGAGGAATGTCTTTGGGAAGCGACACATTTCCCCTTTCACTGAGTCTTTAAGAAAAGACATATTTCAAGATGGTAACGTATCTAAACATAACATGGAGTATCCCAATTTAGGTTCAGTCATATCATGTGGAACACATACTTATGCAGGGAACAAGAAGTTTCACCAGACATACATATTTTGGAAGGGGCCATATCAGAGCTCCTTCATGTCCTTGCCTACCACCTCGACTGAACAAGTGACTAATGTGACACCATTACAATTACAAATACACACTCTTAGGGAATACAAACTAAATGGCTAGAACAAACTCAAGTTCAACGATTCAACATTATTTAAACTCGCGTTTTTTCCGTAGTTCGCGTATCGCTCCTTTCTTCGAGTTGCCGTTTTGGAACGCACACTCACCTATACCTATTCCTACTACATACACTGCAGTTCAATGAAAACTTTTCCTACAACGATCAGCTTACACACTCTTATCACCCATTTTGTGCTGGAAACTTTCAACAAATATTTTTCGCAGGAGAAACGAAGTCGTAAGTAAACGGATATTCAAGTCATAACTCAGCAGGCTTTTAGTGAGAACCTGAAAGATCCTGCTTGTATGCTTTACAGACCATCAGAAAGAAAAATGTCTTTTTGCGAGGAAAAAGAGTCATATAGCATGCCTACTTAACGAACAGATTTTTTTTCCGAAATGTTGAGACTTTATAAGCGGAAATGTACACAATGTATCATACTTTCTTTTTCACGTGCGTTATTAAGAAAGCTAAGAATAAAAAAAAAAGAAACCTGAGTATAGAAATGTTAGAATTACTAATAATGTATCTATCTATCTACATAGAAGACTGTTGGGTAGTAGGTAGGCAGTTGGTGGATACTAAGAATAAAAAAAAGAAACCTGAGTATAGAAATGTTAGAATTACTAATAATGTATCTATCTATCTACATAGAAGACTGTTGGGTAGTAGGTAGGCAGTTGGTGGATTCGATGATTCAATGCATCACCCAATATTGTCGTATCATAATTCATCCAACTTCAAAAAAGTACACATGGCGCGTTCTTCAGCATAACTTCCTCCTCACTCGTGAAAGTACCGGATCCAGTGACTTTTTAGAGAGAAAAAAGGCTCTGTTGGAGGAAAAACTTGAGCATTTAATCATTCGTCGTTTAGCTCAAATAAATGAAGTGATTTAGGAAGCTGGTATAATACCATCATGGCTCACTTTAGGTAATGTACGTGAGGGTGTTGTGTTACCTTTCTTCTCCTTTCACTTTCGGCAGAACGACGTCGTTAATACCACTGATGTAGTTATACATAAGCTTAAAAGCGTTTGGAATAGTGGCACTTGGTAGCACCATGTAGTACTTCCAAAGTTGTAGTGTGACACTGGTTATATATTATGGATTAAATTTAGTTCTTCTGTTGAAATACTTTGTTATACAAAATGCGTTTATATATATATTCCCAACTATAACGCATATGTTACTTATTTGATGTAAAAATATTGCAAAGAAAAGTCTTTTCTTTTGTCAATATTAGCTTTCTTCCAGTTCATTTTTCATTTACACTCGATCTTTAAAGTCTTCAATGTCGAAGCTTAATTTTTACTTGCTTTGCCAGCATCTGCTTAAGCTATAAGCAAAGTTTCCATTTTATACCTGAAAATACTTATTGGCACTATTTCTTATATTCACGAAATTACTTCATACAAACTACTTCATCAAATAGCTAACAAGACTTTGGCAATATAGGCAACTGACGTTGAAAATATAGCAAACAAAATGTATGTGCTAGATTTTTTCACATTAAGTCTACCACATTACCTTCCTTGGTGTTAAACTTTAATTTCTTCAAAGTGGTTAATGAGTAGAAATAGAGAATTTCCGTTTTTTGAGAATTAATTCAATTCACCTTTTCAAAACTCATCAGGCGATATTATATAAATGAACAAAAATTGATGAGTAATAAATCATTCAAATACGTGTAATACCTCATCGGCTTTCATAATAGCCTAAAATTCTCCTTTAATATAATCTTGGTTCATTTTGAGGTTTTGGTATAAAAGATAGTCACATCCATGTATTCAAATGAGCTTTAATAAATATAAACGCGATAATTCATTTGGTTATCTGTCAAAGTCAGCGTTATTAATAATATATAGAAAACGTGTATTGTATTGAAAATCAAGCCAAAATTTTTTTATAGTGGCTCTGTCTAAAAGAACAATAAATCAGGTGGTAGTGATAAGTGTCAACAACAGACGACCTCGGTTTGGGTTCATTAGCTAATTAACTCTTTCGCTAAAAGTGAAAACATTGCAAAAAATTTTGAGAATCCAGTTGTACTCCCTTGCTTCGATCATGGTTTTGGGCTAGTCTAAACTCAAGGGAAAACGTGGAGACATTAGAAATCACTTCGAATGTTATTCTGGAATCCGACCTAAACCTAATGTTCCTTCGTATTAGTTTTCAATCACAATAATATTTTGATTATTCTGGAATCGAAAAATCGTGCGTGGGGTTTGAACCCATGTGGCATTCCTTGAATTATCGTAATGTATTACCATCATCATTGCTTCATGNCCCATGTGGCATTCCTTGAATTATCGTAATGTATTACCATCATCATTGCTTCATGCCGACGAATAAATATATTTCTTGTTTCTCTCTTTTGCCAAGAGAAAAATGCTATTTGATCATGCAGTAATCCACACGCTTTAAGATATTTTCTATAAGTCTAAAGAAAAGCCGTGAAAAGTACCAAATCATCACAGAATCCCTTTCATCTATCCATTTCGTGACCATCTGAGAGTAGTATCACAGGTCGGCGGGTATGCAATCCGTGAAGAGAAAGCACGATATTGTGGAAGAGAAAGAGAAAAGAAGGATTTTAGAATAAAATCCGAGAGGTAACATTGGGACACCAGGGGGCTCCTATAAATTCTTTTATTACTAAGATAGAAATTCTGAGAAAGTCCAAAGCATTGATAACGACCATCAATGAAAGCAAATCCCATTCCACTCTGAAGAAAAGGACAGACTTTTTTACGACCTCTATTCACGCACGCAAGCCATCTTTTATTTTCACCAATAATACAACAAAAAGCGCTTCAGCAACAATCACCTCAAGAAAAAATACTCCGCGTGTGTAGATGTAGCAGTACTTGTTTGTGAAAGTAGAGATTTTTCTTTTGCGAAAGCGACAGATACAAGAGTTTTTGCTTAAGTCATTCGTTTGTGGCAAAGCACCGAAACATTATAATGAAAAAACGAGGCATTTTATCGAATACGACTCACCATCTAAACAAATGTCATTGCGGATCATTTCTCCCACTTTTCTTCTCCCACATTGAAATTCCTTGGCTTCCTGCCTCTCTCTTTCAATGACTAGTACGTTTTTCATGGAATTCCCACTATGACAATGCATTTGTCTTCATGACAGAATTTTGAATAAAATATCCTTATTGTCCTGATTCATATTAATTTTAAGCCTGCAGGAATTTTTCTTGAGAGTTGATGGAAAAGCCCGTATAATAAACTCTAAACAATTTAATGTCTCTTACTTGATTCTGGCGGTGGCGCAATCGGCGAACTACTCTCGCCTAGTTGAGTGTAGGTTGGAGTAGGAGAATTCGGAGCCACACTTGCCTCCGAAGGACTGGGTGGAGGTGCATCGCCAAGCTGACCCCAATCACGAATCCCGAATTGTTTTACCTTCTTCACCAAATAACATCGCGGCATGGCGCTTGAAGGGTGGTAAAATATTGCCGGGAACAGCAGGGAACAAACTATAATGCTGCGGGGGATTCCAATATAATAACGGTTCTCGATTCCTTCTTAATTCAGGTGTCGCTGTTTTTCCCGAAACTTTTGACCTCTTGAGTGATGACATTCAATTGGATTTTAAACCAGTCTGAATACGTACGTTTAAGGTGAGATTATGGTTTACTTAATCTGTAACAAAAAATAAAAAAACAATATTACTTATGGCCAAATATGGAAACTGACTGTTTTCTATTTACCAGGTTTAAATTTTTTCCCCACGAACAATGCCAGTTTATTAAAAAAAATAAGAAGTTTGCAAAATAGAAACCATCATTCAATTTATAACATCTGTTTTCCTTCCAACGAAAGGTGTTTTTCATTCTTTTTTGTTATTCAAATTGTGTGTGTGAGATGCATGAGCGCGCGTTCAACTCCATTTTTGCTTCCATTTCTTTTTTATACTATTATTAAACCCACAGGAAAAATATGATGCAGGAAGAAAAACACATACTCCTACACAATGTCAGTCAGAGCAGAGCTGAGCAAACTACATATTATTATTTCGTATTTCGCTTCGCAAGTCTGGAGGGAGAAAGTAACGTTTTCATAGTGGCAAGCTGCCTCTTCATGCATGTGTTTTGATTGGATGAAGCATACAAAATAGCTTGAAAGCGAAACCAAGTGTCAGACAAGATACACAGAAAAAAGTTTGAAAAATACATATGAATGCATTAGTTCTTGTAATAGCTTCTTTTGGAAGGATTTTTATTTTTTCTTCAGCAACAGTACCACAACCATAGAACATTGACTTGTGACGAAATATTTACTTTAACAAGGCATTCTCCTACCCACCAAACAAAATAGTAGAGACTTCTATTCTAACATGATATTGCAATCCGTAATTTTTTGTGCTTGTCTGGTTGAGCGAAAAAGGATAAATGAAAGTTGTGAGTGAGTAAGGAGAAATTCACAAGAAGAAAGCAAGCAGATCTACGAAAAAAGCACAGAGATTTTGGGAGAATGAAAGTTTAAAAATGGGAGTAAAAAGTAAGCATGCACATGTTCAGGAAAAGGAAGAAAATGAAATAAAAAGAAACGAACCTTGAACGCGACATGTACGCATAAGGATGAATGCATCAGACAGGAGAAAGCTGTTGTTCATTTTTCGAACAGAGTTTTGTAAAACAGCTTTCTCCTATTTTGACAAAAAAAAAGAAATTTTAAACCAAATCGCATTGGCTATATGTATTCCAAGTGCTGTTGAATGGCTTTCTTTTATGTGTAAGCTAATGCGGTTTTTCACAGAGAAAAGAAATGATTCTTTGTGGAGTCGTAGGAGTGGTGGTGGTGAACAGAGAAAAAAAAAGTTTCTTTTGTTGTGTGACTTTTTTCCCCTTTTGAAAATGGCATCGTGATGGATGGATTTATATGAGACTGCAATGATAGGAAACAGATATAAGATGGCCTTAAAATGACACTCACAGAAAATAATGTGAACCAAATTTTGTGATCGAGGGCCATTTTATCTTTTGACAATGGCGGAAAATTCAACACTCCAACCAAAAATATTCGAAGGTCTGCTGTTGTGTGTGACCTTTTAACCCCAACTTTTACTTCCTCATAAGATCATATGAATATAGCTTGTATATGTGTGCAATAACAATTTAGTTTTCTCCGAATAGGTTTGTGTAAGACAGGTGAACACCCGGAAGCAATTGCCAGACATGATGCCTTTTGGTCACCCACTTCGAATATTCTATGCAGCAACAGAAATACAGCTCCTCTTCTATTTTTTCCACAGAACACAACATTTTTCCTTCTGGAATCATTCTTTTTGCGTAACCTGTTTCATTTATGTGATAGCTGACGTCGGTAGCGGTTTACTCTTTAGCATTTTCAAAGGAAAAACTGAATACATATCTATTCGAGCATTTTCTACGCCAAATGTATGTTACTTACTCCAATCTAACTTGGAAATAAAAATAGACAGGATATGTTTCGGTTAAAAAAATATCTATAAGCATTTCCACTGTTACACTGCTAGGTCGACTCTTCTTTTCGATTCTGACAGAAGAAAAGCAGCACAAAGTTATAATATTCATCTAATTTGACTTGGAGTGCGCTCGCGGGACAAGACATGATCTATTACAAGGCGATTTTATTACTCCTAAAAAGAAAGGCGCTCTCGATGAATGCCAAGAGTTTCAAAGCCCAGACAGTTTTATCTTAAAGGAATATATAAGCAATAAATGCATATTTACAACTTTTATTTCGCCAAGTACAGTATAAAAAGGCTGGAAAGAGTACATAGTTAAAAGTTGAAAAGGCTGTGTAATAAGTATCTATCTAACAAAGACCAATGTATTTTCATAAAACTTTGCCTTTTTCATTTTCCTGCGACAAAAATTGTCGATGCTTACTACAAACAACTAACTTGTTTTCAAGACTCTAAGTACTAAACTAAGCAGGGAAAGTAAACGCGCTTAATGAAACGACAGTAAAGTATAATGACTCTAGAAAACACCTGTTACATAAAATTTTTTTACAAAATTAACAAACTAATACATTTTTCGTTTTCATTTTGTCTGCAATATATTTTGCAAGCATTTTAATGGAATAAATCTATAATGCATACCTATCTCTTATTTTGGCAGGGTAAAGAAAGACCGTGTTTGATGCAAATGAAATTTTTTGTTTTCTCAGACTCTGCTTGTTTTCAGACTATTTCTACTGTTTGCTTGTGTGCTCATCTGAATCTAGTGCTTCAGAAATTTTCAATCTCCCAACATTGTTTCTAAACTGATTGGTTGGAAAACTAGATCTAGTGTAATTTCACGCTTGTGCTGTGGCTGTGGCGTCATCTGTATCTTTATCAGAAACGGAGAAAGTTTCATTTTCATGGCCGTGTCATGAATAACAAGATTGTTCCAATGTTCCAAAAACTCCTCGACAAAGTGTAACCACTAACGGAATATGGCGTGCATTCTCTCGATGTTTTCCAAACAAAAGCATGCTCCGTAGGTATATTATGTGAATACCTACACTTACGACAAGCAGAAATATCTGTTCTTCTATCAGTATGAACATGAACCATAGACATGTACGTAACTGTAGACCTTACAGCAAAATGTGAAATTCATGGTTGGATTGTATGCAACGAAAAAGTTGCATTTATTTACGAGGCTTAAAGATCTACACAAAAGAAAGAGAAGCGTTTATGTGTGGAGCCATTATGGTGGATTCCAGAGGAAGGGGAAGGAGTAGCTAGTGGTGGAAAGAGCAATGGTTTACTCTCACTTCCCATTCTGACAAATTACTTTCATGCACCTATTCTGAAGATGAAGACTACCTTTCCATTTTCTACCATCCAATTTTCGTGTACACAATATTATTCATTTCATTCCGGGTCTGCCTGCATAATATTCCACCGCCACACTACAACTACATCAGTATGTATGTAGACACCCAAAAACTAACAAGAGATGTTATTTTGTTGACCTTGTCTCTCACGATGTCTGCCGTGATAAAAAGGAATAGGATTTTGGTTGCAGTAAATTTACTCCTGGTGTGTCATAAAGAATTTAGGAAAATACATCAGTGTTGGGCATCCTAACTTCTAAATATCACATACACGAAACTACTCTTGGTGCATCAATTCATTAAGTAATCATAACAATTTTTTGATTCTCTTTTGTCATCTTTACAGTCCAAACTGTAATTGATTTCTAAAACAACTTTTTTAACAGGCACAAAAAGTCATAATCAAAAACTAAAAAAAATCGCTCAGCTTAATGCTTTCATATTGCATCTAAACCAGGCATGGTTTGGTGTCCATGTCTGGAAAGATTACGAGCAAATCAACAGCAACAAAAATACAGCCACCGTGCATTCACCGTTTTAATCTTTCCAGATCCAATGGAGAATTCTACACACATTACATTACAGCAAAATCCATTGTTTGGTCGAATATAAGGGAGTGTGTAGCATGCTATTTGTATACGTTGTTGTATATGACAGGCATCATCCTTTTTCCCAAAAAAAGAGAGAATAGAGTCTAAGCTATATCAATAGCGAAGAATGCATAGGCTTTTGACACAAAACTACTCTCCCCTTCCAGTTTCACAATCTGCCTTTAGAAATCAAGAATCATGCACGCGTCGTAGTCCCCCTATGCCTACATTCCCGTCGCATAAAAATCCAAATTCGCTCGAATTTATTACGAAATGTACGCATATTACTAATCGAGAAAAAAATACGGGAGTATAATAAACTCTGAGGGTTCTTTGCTGCTGATAACAAATAGAATAATAGGTTTGAGTGCGCAAAGTAATATCCAAGCGACACTTGATGCATCGTCCATTACGTTCCTACTGAATGAGTTTACATGCGACAAAATTTGACGTGTGTAAAGCTGCAATAGAGAAGTTGACGGACGGTCCCATCTCTCAGCACCCACAATAAAACATTTCAAAAAATTAATAGGACGTGTAGGTACCAACAAATATACAACAATTGTAACATTCTAACTAAATTAAAAAAGGATTTTATTTTTTAAAAGAAATCTTTAGGCCATCTTAGCATCGCATTTGGTATTCGTAAATGTCATAAAAGTCAAAGGGCAATGATCTGATATCTATTGATTGGTGGGAATCCTAAAAATAGAGCTCAGGACACGATGAAGTAAACATTCAAAGAATTTTTTTGCGTAAGACATTATGCTCACGGCTAGTAAACAAGCTATAATGGATGGACTCTCAAGCTAAATGAATCTAATTTAGAACTTTTGTAATATCTACTCTTAAACTCTTCTCCAATATTTGACTTTCATTTGTTAAAGTTTTCTCTTGATTCGCTCAGAGAATAATATTTGTAGATAGGCGATGTACTTAAATAAATAAATGTCAATAACGTGCACAAATTATACGGTACGTGGACATTTATTTCGTGAAAATGAAAAGAACTTACCTTATTTTCATATTAACTTAACTCAGATTCTTAAAAAACGTTTTTGTTCAGACATTAAACAGTTTCACAAAAAAGTTTGACTAAATTGACTAGTATCAAATCGAAACAATCACTTTTATCAAATGTAAAATGAAATCAAGAGCTCCTTTCTAACTTACACTCAATGTCACTTTTCAAAGTTTTTGGTTTTTCTAATTTAAATTGCACAGTTTTTTAAATTACATTACTTTAGGCATATCCTATCCAATTGTAATTCTACGACTTAGTTTGTGTAGCACAAAGTCGGGACAACTGCTTGACTTTTCCTAGTCTGCATATTTCATTTCATTAGCCCCACAATCATTGTAGTCGAACTAACGAGAAGTTTTCAAGATGAACTTCATATATGTCATAAAACAGTGTTGAGAGCACTCCAAGTCATTTCCACACACAACCTCCACTCAAAAAATCTCTTTTGCTCGGAAATGGTAATTGAAGAAGTGGATTAAGAGGCGAAAAAAGTATATTTCCAACAGAATTTTTGTATTCAATGTCAATGGAACGGGACTATACAAGAGTCACAAAAAAGTCATATTCATCAACATGCCGTTTGATGTTGGATATTTCTTTATGACCGGCTGTCAAAGACGGACAACAGGTATGATGCAGCAAGATCTATTGTATGTAAACAGGCTGAAATCTAGCTTTTTTTTAATGACAGCTACAGCTCCACCATGTATACAAACTTTGGAATTATTTCCCCTTCAAATATTGATTTTTTGAAACAAAAATCCCCGTACAGCAACAGTCGATAGTAGATCTAAGTAATTTTCATAATGTCACAAATTAACCGGTCACAAAAAATCTCGAAATTACAACTAACAAATTGATCGTTTGGTGCTTCAATAGTTGAGGCGTTTTGAGTTTATAATAGTTTGTAATTTTATATAAAAATGCTGCAGTAGTAAAAAAAAGCACGTCATACGGACTAAGAAAACAGCCCACTACAACTTGTTTGCTGAAGTATGAGTGAGTTTTCTCTGAAAAAAATACACACTAGGTAGTCCTTCCCATGGAGCAAGGAGTCTGATGCTAACTGTTGGCTTCGTCGTGGCTGACTCAATCTTTATATTTCTCCTTTCTCGGACTACCACCGCACGACACGGCAACAGAATACGGCACACACGCAATGCATTCCCCGGATTTGAAATGACTGGATAAAAATGCATGGATACCACATATAAAGTACTGCTATCGTGTTGTTTAGGTTGGTGCGCTCTGTCTCTACACTTACTACTTCATACCAGCTTTGACTTCCAGCACCATTATTCCAGTCCAGCTAGAATGAATGAAAGTAGCGGAGTTGCTTTCCTCTGCCTCTATACGGCTTGCTTGCATTACATCACCAGCAGAAGCAGGCAGAAATGGGGAAGACGCTCTTCCTAGCCTGAACACCACCGTTCTTCCTCCTCCAGCAAGAAACTCCACTCCAAGAAAGTAACGCAACCAAGAAGAGAAGAAAGCGTAGTACAAAAAAGCAAAACGCGATGCAATGCCAGAAAAAAAGAGAAGAGAGGGGGAAAGCGTTGATGGTGGTGGTTGTAAATTCTGATGTTGATTCTGCTGTTGATGCAGTACAGGACTACTGTGGGAGCTCAGAGAGCTTTGCACCACAATGAAAATTCCCCTTTCTCTCTCCGTCGAGCTACAACAACCACCTGGCATTGTACATCCCTTATACTTTTCTGCTCTTTTATATTTATACCATCGTCATCGTATTAGATATACTACTAACTGGAATAACTTTTTATGCATACTTCTTTAGCATTCATTCTGGGAAATTTTAACTCGCAAAACATAAAACCCAACGCTATCTTTTTGTCTGATAGATAAAACTTATCCATTTCACCCAGTCATAGTCATAATTCATGGCAAGCTATTTTGAGATGGATTGCTGACTAGAAATTACATGAAACAAGTTCAAATTCTTAAAAATTCAATCAATGATGCAAAATATTTTATCATCAACTTTATCATGTTACCATTAGCCATCAACACCTAAAAGGTTATAGCAAACTTATTTGTGATGCTTTGCAGAGCAGCTCGGAATAAGAACTTCCCGTACTATGATTCTAAACCACCAGGAGAATGTGAAGAACTAGATATCCCTTTTCTAGCTAGGACTGTGATGCGTTGCGTTATATGAATCCAGCGTTTTTTTAAACAAAAATACGACACAAAAGTTTGATTGCACTGCGTATTACAACCAAAGAAATGCAGAAAGAAAGTCCAACACAGAAGAACTAACTAACCGTGCACATTTCAGTGGTGTCTTCTAATGGCATGTCAATATGAACGCGTTCTCCGTAGATATTTTTTTGTCCTGTTATGTCTTTTGCAATGGTTATGCTGCAGTTTTCTTCTGACGAAGAAATAATGTTGCAAAAGCCTAAATGAAACTTTATCAACATTGTATTAATATGTAACAAAAAGGAAAGATATTAATTTGATCTTGTTGTAAGTACTTTTATTTGCTGTAGGATTATTAAGATTATGAAGTGGATTAAAGAAAGTTATGAAACAAAACTGTAGGCTTGAAAATAACTTGTTCTTAAATTATTTCTATTCCTTATTAAGCTAAGGCAAGGACGCAGGAAGTAGAGTTTTGTATTGATTTAAC
>JAHZMX010003558.1:0-10649 GCA_027743895.1 Seira musarum
TAGGTTTTTTGGAGTGGAATTTTCTACGTTTTCTGATGATGATAATATGATAATGATGACTGATAATGTGATGCTCAACGTGTTGAGGATAATACTTTAATTAAACGATGTAACCTGAACTTCTGCATTGATTTTTAAAACTTATTAGTAGCCCAATTTCAACTACTTTTACGGATGTTTTATTTTTAAATCACATAGTTTTTATGTTTTTATTTTTAACCCTTTGATTTCAATGAAACAATTGAAACACCTGCAGACTGCAGATTTCCTAGTCTTTATGGGGAGCAAGCGTTTGCCTCAGCTGATGAACAGATAGACTACTAGGTCAGTCTATTATTAGCAATAAGCAAAGCACATCCATAAACGAGATGAGAAGAGGAAATATGAGATAACTTCTCTTTGTTTCATTCCCATAATCCCATAAACATGTTTCGTTTCATTACAAAAAAAAATTCCTATTTTTGCAATATTCACTCACGAACGATCTGAATCAATCATATTGCTTTCCAGACAAAAGAGCCGAACGATATGATTGAAGTGGATGGAAAAAAATAGATGAGATGAGACATGAGATTATCTCGACAACAAATGATGCTTTGAGATGGTCGGAGAGAAAGAGAATCCTGTGCCAAATATACCAGCATTTAAAAAATTACATTTTTTATATATCAATTGGCATCACAAGTATTTTTTGAAGCAGTATCACTTGCTTGGACTGTTGATGATTCCAAGACTTCTGCAAAGTTTAATTGTGGATGAGCCCTTGAGCAATGCTTTTTCAAAGCTCCTCTTTTCACAGTTCGGAAATTACATTCAGGACAATGGAAAGGTCTAACTTCGCTATGAGTAAACATTACATGTGTGTCCAATGAACTCTTTTGGGAGAAAGTATTTTTGCATACAACACAAACATGCGGCTTTTCTCCAGTGTGGGAACGAAGATGTCGGAGCATTTGGCTAGGCTTGGAAAATAATCGCCCACAATCTGGACATTGCTTAGAATTCACAGTCTTATCTCTGTCAAGGGTATTATCGCTAGTATTCATTCAAATCTGAAGCGAATTGAGTTACAGGGGTAATTTTAGACGACTCTTGCGCGACTTCGGAAAGGAATGGATCCAAATTGCTGACGGGTCTGGAAAAGTTGACGTTTGAAGACCTTCCGAGTTCCAATGAAGAATTCCCCCGATCATTATTAACATTAGAGGGGTTTGTAATTCCAGAAGTTGTAGGATTAATTATAACAATTTTTTGGAAGAAATCATCAGCTTGAGTGCTATTCATATCAACCGATGTAATAAGTATATTTTGCAAATTCTCGATGGGGAGCCTTAAACTTCCAAGCAGTTTTAAACATTCACTTTCACCAGAGCTAACAGCAATTGTTTCTGTATTATCCTTTTGCATAATATTGTCTAGTACAACGGAAGAGACGCTGCTACAAGGAACGCGATATTCATTTTCATGTTGTAGAACTGGTTCATCTGATAAGCTTTGCTGATTTGGATTTTGGCTTTGTAGCTTTCTTCCGCATCTTTGCCTCCCATCCAAACTAACTTTTGAATGCGACTTCTTGTGAGCTTGAAAATGTCCCGCAGTGCGAAAGTCTCTGTTACACTCAAGGCACTTAAAAGGTCGTGATCCTGTATGTAATCTCATATGAACTTTGAGTGAGCTCATTGTTGCAAAGCGACCGTTGCATACGTTACAGGTGGCAGTTTTGGTGGAGCTTTCATGAATTCTCATGTGAGAAATGCATGTAGACTTGACTCGAAAACGCCGTCCACAGGTAAAGCATCTAAATGTTTCAAATAATTTTAAAGTTAAACTTTCTTCCTGAATGTATGGAATGGAATTTTGTTAAGTTTGAAAATTACTGGAAAGGCTTCTCCCCGGTATGAATCCGAATGTGTCGAATGAGATCTGAGCGCTTGCTGAAAGTTTTTCCGCATAAATGACATTGATTCCTGCCAGAAGAAGACTGTTTCGCATTATCATTTTCTTTTGTCAACGCAGTTGTGGTAGAGTTTTGATGAGACTGAATTTCGGTTTGTGTAGCATTTTCGAAATTGATGTGAGTTGCCTGAACATAAAGAAAATAGTTTATAGGTAGTTTATTGAAAATTAAAATTGGTACACGTCTCATAACGTTTAATTTACCTCTTCAAATGAAGTGTCATGAAAATCTTCGAAATCATTTGCTGGGTGGTCGCGTGAAATTGGAAGGGGCACTACTCCGTCGACATCGACTTGTAAGATGTTACTTGCGGGCGGCAATTCATAATGCACAACTTCCACGGGAATGTCGGCTAACGTTAATACAACAAAAAAGTAATTAAGCAAATACATAATGGAGAAGATCCAGGTCAATTTAATATTGAAATATTTACGTTTCCTTTGCAGCTCGTCGTATACATCATTTATAGCAACACCTAAAGATGAAGATTTTGAGGTACTTATGTTTGCTTGTTCTAACAAATTGCCATTATCAGCTCCGTTGACATTTTGTATTGCATAAAATGTCGTTAGACTAGAATGTTCCACACATTTTTTAAAGTGTCTTTTAAATGAAAATCGATTTTTGAATTTTTTGTGACAATTTGAGCATTCTTGAGGGGGTTCGTTGGAATGCTTAATGAGATGCCTTTTCAGACTTCCAGTCGTCGTGAATCGATGATAGCAGAAATGACATT
Organism: Seira musarum; assembly: GCA_027743895.1. Lineage (NCBI taxonomy): Eukaryota > Metazoa > Arthropoda > Collembola > Entomobryomorpha > Entomobryidae > Seira > Seira musarum. Next base: position 2,694 of record JAHZMX010003558.1, read on the forward strand.
GATGTGAATTGACTCCAAGATGACTTTTGATGTGAAAATTGAGAACTCCACCAGTCACAAATCTTTTATTGCAGAGAAAGCACTGGAACGGTTGCTCACCACTGTGTCCCAAAATATGCTGCTTAAGATGTGATGATTTTTTGAACGTAGATGGACACTGGGAACAAAGAAACGGTCGTTTTGCTACAAGATTTTTCCTTTTGAAGCCAACTGCAGCAGTTGTTTCTGATTCTTCAAGACTGTGGATTTTGCTTTTAGAATTCTTCGCATTTGCTGGGTCATGCCTCCTTTGATGCGTTTTTAATGTTGATTTTAAAGAAAAGGATTTTTGGCAAGTCAGACATTCAAACGGCTTTTCCCTTGAGTGCGTTCGTACGTGTCGCACAAGATCACTCGGCTTCTCAAACTGTTTTTCGCAAGAGGTACAGGAGTGTTTCTTTGATACACCTTTCTCTACTTTTACTTTAATCGTTTTCATATTTCCGTTTTCGTTGTAAGTGAATTCGACTTCTGAGCACCGTTTCACTCCCTTGCTGTTTTCCACTAAATGTTTGGACGTTGGATGTGCATTCTTAGTTCCTGAATCAGTTAATACAACGTTCCCTGCTAAACCTTCGGAAGATTCATGCCCTGCCGGTCTCTGAAAAACAAATGTCATTTCAGTTTACTATAGTCGTATTATGAACCCAGGGGTAATAAAGGCGATTTGAAAATTTGAAACTTACTTCAATTAACTTTCGATGAAACTTTGAAATGTGAGTGTTTAGTGCACTCAGTTTTCGAAAAATACACGGACATTCTTCGCAACGAAAGCCTATCTTATTTGCCGTGTCATGCAAGGTCTTCTGGTGTACTCTCAAGTTTCCCCGATGTGCGAATTTGCAATTACAAACCTCGCACGTAAATGGTTTCGCTTTTTCATGGAGGGTTTGAATGTGAGCATCCAACGTTCCTTTTTGGTTGAACGATTTGTTACATTCATGGCACTAATTATGTAAGATTTATAGTTAGTTAGGCAGGCATACATTTTATGCTGCATATTAGGTAAAGTGGACTGTAATTTAAGATGACATACTGAATAAGGCTTTTCGCCAGTATGGATTCTGAGATGCCGGACTAATTGGGATGGTTTTAAAAACCATTTGCCGCACACCTCACACCCGTGCTTCTTCTTGGTGACACATTTATCTTGTAGAATATAACTGTCGATAGCGGTTTCGTTCACCATAGTGCAAGTGAAAGCTTTGGGGTTCCTTAATTCACTTCATTTCAGCCCTGTCGTTTTTTTTCATTTTTATTGAGATTTAAGATGACCATTTATAAGTTCACTTCCCCTGTTAAGAATCAAGAATATGCAAGCAAATCTGCAATAAAATTAGTACAAAAATTCATACAAACTTCTCTTTATTTACTTGTGTTTTCAATGAAATCACGTGCAGCATGACTTTGGTGTAATTTTAAAATCAGGGAGTTTCATAAAAGAAATTCACTAAAATTTATTAATTTTGTATACATTGTCCAGCAGATGTATATCATTTGCTTAGAGTAAGTGTGTTCAAGTTTGGTCATCAACATGAATACTTCGTGATCATGATAAACTTTTGTAATTCCGAATGAACGAATGAAGTAAAGTAAACAAAAAGTAGACGAGTTTAATTTTCTTGAAGAGAAAGGAATATATGACACAATGGCAAAATCTGAGTGCATTTAAGAGAGGCACAAAAGAGAACAAAACTTGCAATGAACTTGTATAAATAAATGTGATGGAAAAGGATGTTTGGTTGATAGTTTTGCTCTTTGGCTGGCATTTAATATGTATAAAAAAGAGGACCATGAACGAGTCCGAGTCCACCACATAAATAAAAATAATATTACGCCTTTTATGATGTACATATACCCACTTGCCATTATTATTGCCGTACGAAACGAACTTACAGTCGCACAGTTAATTTTCAAAACATTTTGCCATCCTCTTATTGGTTCACCGCCGTCATCCGTCCCCACATTCACTGATTTTTCAGGTGGTGATGGTATTTATCTGGCCATGATGATGATGATGATGATGAACCAACTCACGTAGGTGCATTTACTATTATTAACGTATACATATACGTAATGCATTTTATTGAGTGCATGAAGAACGCTTTTAGTTCAGCGGAGGTACCTATACACAACACAAAAGCACGGTGTTGGTACGCGTATAGAAAATAGAAGCAACTCACAAAAACAGAATGCAGCAGCACTAGCACTGAAGAACATAAGGGACAAGAACAGCAACAGCAGATTTTTACGGGGAAAACAGCATCATAATAATAGGCCTAGTTTGTTGTATGTTATTATGTGGTGCAAAAGCAAGATCACGTTGAAAATACAATACACTCTGCATTTAAAATATGCTGAGAGTGCGAAAACATTTAACCTCTTCTTTCGCATTTAAATCCTTTTAATAAACCTGCAGTTTAAATTGGGACGTAAAGTTATAGTTGGGTTATCTTTATGAATCCTTAAAGTTTGATATTATTCTACAGTCAATTGATTAGTCCAATCAAAAACTAAAAGTGCAGGCAGAGGACAGAAGAAAATCATTGAAACCAGAAATATGCAACGAACACAAATTACTCAATTTTTATTTTCGAAATGGATTGAGATAAAACTGACAAAACTCAATTGCTTCAGGTGATAAGAAAGAAGATCAACTCCAAAACGTAGTGAAAATAAATGTTCTACCGTGCAGAATACGTCTACAAACTTGAGGAATTCTTTCCTATAAAAATAATCTTGATTTGATCTATAACTGCACCAAAAAATCTTTTATCGTGAACTTGAACGTGAAGGTTAAAAACTTATCAGCAAAATCTAAGAAGTATTAGTTTAAAATCCAATTTCGACTTGCAATTTATAGTACATACGTACATGTTAGTTTAAGGATTCATGCTTTTGGACTACAGTGATGTGCTTGAAACACTCGTAATTTCGTTCTACGCCAGATTGTTTTAAAATATTTAATTTGTCTCTCAGTTTTATTAATGTGAAAGTTCATTGAATTTCATAAAATGTGGTCCAAAATATGTAGCTCAATACAGTTCACTCATTCTTGATGTCACTTTTCTCAAATTGACTATAAATATAAATATATTATTAATGAATCTTGATCTGCGTTGTACAAGATGAGTGGAAGATCTAGCTCAGTGCGGTTGAGGTCAGCTTTAGGGAAAGTTGACCAGGCGGATAATACGTCGCCCCATTGCAGTGGGGGAATGACTGTAGAGAAAACTTCCAGATCAAGTAGGAGAACCAACGGACATCATAATTTAGTTAACGGCCACCATAGTAATAATGGGAACTCAACATCAACCCGATCGCAATCAAGAACACGCGGAAACAGTTCAGGAAGTGGTGTGTCGCCTATGGAAGTTGACGGAGATGAAAATAGTTCGGTAGTTGGATCTTCCAGTGCCGGATCCAATACTGATCCTCCTCTTCCTGCGATAAACAGTAATCATGTTAGTGATAGTAAATCGAACAATAGTGGTGGTAGTGGTAATAATAATAGTACTAGTGGTAGTAGTAATGTTGGGAAAGGCTTATCCGGTCCAACTAGTAGTAGTAGCAACAATAATAATAATAATAATGACGAGGGTAAACCGAGTACCGAAAATGAGACTTCCAAAACTGCATCTGCCATTAGTTCCAACGCTGCCGGAACTGGAGGAGGAGGCGACTCCAGTTTCATGGAGGTCGAAGTGTCCTCTTCGGAATCCTCAAGTTCGGATTCCAGTGATTCATCTGATTCTGAAGATAGTTCAGGTAAAATACTAACACCAATAGAAAATAATTATGTTTTTAACTCCTAAATTCAAATGGATAGATGTTNGGGTAAACCGAGTACCGAAAATGAGACTTCCAAAACTGCATCTGCCATTAGTTCCAACGCTGCCGGAACTGGAGGAGGAGGCGACTCCAGTTTCATGGAGGTCGAAGTGTCCTCTTCGGAATCCTCAAGTTCGGATTCCAGTGATTCATCTGATTCTGAAGATAGTTCAGGTAAAATACTTGCACCAATAGAATATAATTATGTTTTTAACTCCTAAATTCAAATGGATAAATGTTTAATTAATTTAATACAAAATTTTCCTTTGGAACCATTACAGAAATGGATGAGAGCAGCTCGGAAAAACGAAAGCTAGAGTACCAATCAGAATTAGTCGATATGGATAAGCAGTTTCAATACCTCCGAGAATTGTAAGTAATTCACACATATAGGACTTCAATATTCATAAACTTCTCCATTCGATTTTTGTTGCCTAAAATCACATATTCTTTTTTCACAAGCGCTAGCCTCTAGTCTTGTAAAGTTAGTTTTAAAATTCGAAGACGGAGTATGTCATTCATCAAATCTAATTTTCGTGCAACTGGATGCATCATTGCGAGCAATATTTTGCCAAGTTCGAATTTCGGACTAAATAACATGGACAATATGACACTGAACATTTTTCTTTAAAAATTTAAAAATATAAGAATTTGAATTTTCCATTAAATCACAAAGTCTCCATGTTTCATTTTTATTTTGAATGTTTAAACGTTTATCCCAGTAATCCTGAAATGAAATAAATGAACTTTCGTTTAGGCTGTACCAAGAACGAATGTCGGCGATTACTACTAAATTGGAGGAAGTTCGCTCAGGGAAAGCAAAAGAATACCTCGGACCACTTGCTCAGCTTCAAGAAAACATGCGTGTACGAATGGAAGTTACTGACTCAGGGAAAGCAAAAGAATACCTCGGACCACTTGCTCAGCTTCAAGAAAACATGCGTGTTCGAATGGAAGTTACTGCAAATTTGCGACAGTTTCGACTAGTTAACGTTCAGCATAAGTTTGAAGCTGAGGATCTGGCAATAAGACAAAATTTTGAGGTAAGGTTTGAGGATTATGGTTTTGTTAATAGTCCCATTTTGTGAGACTTGTAATAAATTAAAAATCACTTATTATTTCGTATTATTTCAGAGCGAAAAGCAACTCCTGCACGACTCCATCAAAACGGATCTTGAAGACAAGATTAGACGACTGGAGGAAGACAGAAATAATGAAGTAATAAATTTAAAATCATTTATTATTTCGTATTATTTCAGAGCGAAAAGCAACTCCTGCACGACTCCATCAAAACGGATCTTGAAGACAAGATTAGACGACTGGAGGAAGACAGAAATAATGACTTTACCTCTGAACTTTGGTTAGAGACTGCTTTAAAACGTAAAAACAAAAAATCTATCGACCTATTTGGTGACAAGAAAAAGAAGCCTGTGACAGTCTCAGGACCTTATTTAGTATATATGCTCAATGACGTTGACATCGTCGAAGATTGGACTGTAATAAAAAAAGCGTTAGCAGCACCTAAAAGAAAACATCCGGAAATGGTTTACTAAAGAAGCCTCATAGTGTATAGGTGACAGTTTTATCTTTCAATCAGTCCACAACAGCAGAAGGGAGAGTATAAACTTTATTTCTTGCTGAAACTGTCTCTCCTCTCCAAGCCATTGGATTCCAGTCAGTGGTGTTCAGTGGAGTTAAATATTAATACAATAATAGTATACATATATATATTTCGTATGCAATATGTGAGGTGTCGTTTGTTGTTGTAACGTTGTACTGTGAAATTTGACCCTATTTTATTACTTTCTAAACTTGATAACGTTTGAACGAAAAATAAACTAAAATACATTTATATTGTTGCATTATAATGTAATTTTCTTGCTTTACCTGGACTTTCTGCAGGAAGCGGAAATAAAACTGTGTGACGGTTGACTTTTTACTTAATATCTTGTAGCTGAGTTTGTTTTTTAATGATAAAATATGAGTTTCGTTTGTACCAAATGTGATTGGAACCGATAATTTTAGCTTATCCTCTCAAAAAGAAATTTACAGTAATAATTAGGTGAATAGTCAATATGTGAAAAAATGTGCATGAACTTAACTTAAAATTCTTTTTTATTAGCAAAGATCTATATTGGATGTAAAACGATTAATATACTACACGCATGCAATGTTAACTTTTCCTAATTAATTCATAATGTGTCAGATAAACGTTGTTCGTTTAATGAAGTTTTTTACTTTCTATTCTTGATTCTTTCATGAATTCATCAAAAAACTATAACAGATTGTATCCAATTGTTATCATTGTTATTTTGGTAAAAGTGGTCCTATATTTTTTGAAAGCTTTTATAACGGGCTTGTGACGATCTCCTTGAAACTTCATAAGTCAATATGTGAAAAAATGTGCATGAACTTAACTTAAAATTCTTTTTTATTAGCAAAGATCTATATTGGATGTAAAACGATTAATATACTACACGCATGCAATGTTAACTTTTCCTGATTAATTCACAATGTATCAGATAAACGTTGTTCATTTAATGAAGATTTTTACTTTCTATTCTTGATTCTTTCATGAATTCATCAAAAAAACTATAACAGATTGTATCCAATTGTTATTATTGTTATTTTGGTAAAAGTGGTCCTATATTTTTTGAAAGCTTTTATAACGGGCTTGTGACGATCTCCTTGAAACTTCATTAAAAGTATATCATGTATTTGAATTGTTCGCGTACTTTATATTTGAATTATTAAAACTTCAAATCAAAATAATTAATGACGATAGTTATAGTTAATAAAAATTCCTTGATATATATATATTACGGATTTTTACGAGTTATAATAATCATATGTATCAATTTGTCCATTAATTTATTTTGATTTTGACTACATTCTCGTTTATAGTGGATCTATTCTTTGTTTGTTCTCCACATTCTCGAATCATTGGAACTTGAAAATTGTGAATGGAACGGCTTGTGTTAGATGAGTAAAGTGAGGTTTTATTATAATCCATGTGTAAAATATAAAATAATGACCGTGTCTGGTTCGAGCAAGAATAGTCGAAAGAAGTTTTAACAATATATACGTTTTAAGTCGAAATGAAGGAAATAGGTGACTGGAAATGAAGAAGATGTGTTTCTGGGAATTCTAAAGGCTTAAACAACGATCATTGTTGAGACTGTATTACTATATAAATTATAAGTATTCATGGTCATTTGAAACCGGAACAATTAATCCTTAAATTGTATGTTCCCCATTTTGGCAGGTAAAAACATCGCACCTTTCTCTGTTGAAAGCATCGATTACTTGCTTGACCCAAGGATTATGTTTTACATCTCCAAAAGATCTGAATGTTTCAAGGGTGGAAAATTGAAAATTAGAAATTGGTGACATTTGAAGATATGTTTCTAGATTCCTGGATGTTTTTAGATTAGTGTAATTCTAGCTTTACTTACCTTAAAAATGTCTCCAGAAGTTCCGGCTGCTGTTCCTCTTTGCCGATTTTGACTACTTGCTTCATGTTCTCACAAAATTTTAGTTGCAGACACCTAGAATTTTTTAAGAGGAGCTCGGACCTGATATATTTTGCCAACTCGAATCTTATCTGAGCCATCAACGATCTACTAGCAAATTGAAGTTGCTGTGGAGGACATTTCCCACCTTGTTCAATTTGCATCCCTCCTGCCTGCTCAGTTTGCTGAAATCGTTGGTTACATTTTTCCATTCTTTCCAAAGAATATGCACAATTAATCCATTCAATTCCACTTTGACTTGAGCTTTTTAGGACACTCGTAGTGGCATTAGACAGACATCTTTCAAATTCATCTAATCCTGGATCAACATAAATCTCTCTTGTTGAACGTTTTCTTCGACCTGCTCCCGGAATCAGAGGCAGCATGTAATTTGTCAAGGAACTAGCGCCGGAAGCGGCCGCTGTCGCAGTAGCAAAAGGGCTGACCACCGACGGAAGGAGCGTTAAGGCACTCAGAAGTAGTGCTCCTTTCGAAAATAAACTTCTATAATCGGTTCTTGTCCTCTCTGCAGACTTTGTCTCTTCCCGAAGTCGACTTCGTAAATCGCTTAATA
>JAHZMX010003559.1:0-11135 GCA_027743895.1 Seira musarum
ACGTTTGAATTTTTGTTTCTCCATTTTTTTTACCAATCATTTTTCTGCTCTGATCTATCCGTTTTCCGTTTTCATCATCTGAATCTGTTTCCTGATACGTGGCATCTGGGGCGGTAGACAAAATGAAGGCGCCAAGAAGCAGAATGAGACAGATACAAAGGGACATACTGCTGAGAATCTGAAAAGAAGTGAGGAAATAATTAAAATTCTGCGCATAGCCATCCATTACGATGGACTAAAGCAATTTTTATCTTCCGAAATGGAAAAGAAAATAATCTTACTAGATCGACGATAGCCACAACTCTGGCTTTGGAACGGAATCGATAGACATCCATTTTGACTCGGATCAGAACCTAAATGTTTCACCCTACTTATTTTCTCGGATTTCTTGAGAAAGGATCAGGCCTCGATTGGCAGACGCGTACCTATTTCTGGAAATAGAAAAACGGAAAAATATTTTTTCATGAATTGGAAATTTTTCGATTACAATAGAAGAATAGAGTGCAGTTGTGTCAGTGCGAAAATTCTTATTTTAGCAAACACCCAAGGTGATGTCTAGGACAAGGAATTGTGTTTAAAAGCATCACCTTTCCCTTCCCTGACGAAATTGGAAAGGAGCGTGAGACGCTTGGAAAAATCTACGAGAAGAACAGCATGGAATCCACTAGTAGTTACTGCATTATTATTGTAAAGGCAAAAAAACTCAAGCGTAGAAGCATGGAAAGCAGCCAAACTGAAATAAAAAATGTTACATTTTGCGTTTTCAGTTAGTTGGTTTTTATTCAACAAAAAAGAAATAAAAAAGTTGTGTTATATGAACAACAGGAGGAGAGAGGAATACCCTCAGTCAAAAACTAATCCAACAATTTTGATAGTCGAGCAAGTCATGTTAAAGTCATAAATAAAATCTGACCTCTTGCATGTACTTTAGCTTGTAGGTTTCCAAAACGAGTTACTTATGCATATGCATACCTTTCTTTCTTTTTACAAGCTATGATGATGTGAGCTGGAGCTCAAATTGAAGAGAATGTTTTCCCTTTCCCACAAAACTTGAACTAAAGTAAGTACTTCCTCCACGAAAACATCACATTCGAGTGGGTTGGAATAATGATACACTCAAAAACATATAAAATTGCATGGGTAATCTCAAATGTGAAAGCATCTTATCTGTTTACAGTAAGAGGGTCAGAAGTCAAAACCTTATGCATAATGTAGTCATAAATGGAGAATACTCGAATGATAGATAATGTCTCCTACGAGTGAGCGGGGTAATGGCAAAATGGCATTGCAAAAACTGACAGCGAAATGGTAAATGAATAACTTCTTCAGTGACGTTTCAAATGTGTAAACATTTTTTTCAGTGTTCAATGTTCATTGAAGCAAAAACTCAGTTTTTGCAAACTCATGGCAAGAGGAAGTCCCAAAAAAGGAAAAAGAAAATACATTCGCTGTGTTTGCGTCTTCCTCGCTTCAACGAGCACAATGGAAAATGAATCTTTGTGGAAGGATTTCCACCATTTTTTGGCTAAAATACTTACTCTTGGAATAGATGGAAGCTTCATCATGATGGCATGCATTTTTCTTTCTTGATTCTTGACAGTGATAAGAGGACGCTGTTTTTGGCTATCTTTTGGGAATACGATCAGGATATTAGCATACCGAAATGATATTACATAAAATATTTACCCTTTCTTAAGCAACACAGATCCCATTTACAATTCTGCCATTCTTGTTAACTTTCTGCCTTGTGTACACAATAAGTACGTAGTTTGAAGAAAATGAATTTGTCTGGGAACTTGCTTTATTACGAAGCTCTTATTGTTAAAGTTTTTCTATTATGTGGAATAAATGAAACTAATCACAGCGTTTTGTCCAGGGATGTCGTCGTAATTCTTGGAGCTGTCTGACAATATCTTAAAGTGTTCTTGTTTAAATGTTCAATTTTTTTTTTCCTTAAAAAATGTTTGCAACTTAAAAAATTCTTATTTTATAGAAAATACCAGACTTCTTCTGTGTGATCATGCATCTGATTAGGAATATGCATATACTACGTCTTAATAAAAAAATAAGCCTCTGAGCCAAAATTAGCCAAGCATGTATTTATGCTTAAGTAAACTTTTGTGGAAAGGAAGCAGATTTGGAAAAATTCAAAGAATTCTTTGAAAATTGCAAACTGTGCCCATCAAACGATAAGTCATAAAACTTACAAATGAATTATGTTTGTTTTTGACATGTTTAACTTTTTTTTGCTCAAACTTCATATGAGTCATACGATACGTAGGCAATCGGCCGTAATCGCTGAAAACGAAGCTACATCGAGTTACAGTTACATGTAATTATTGAGAAAGCTGTCATTCATTTTTATGACATTGGTAATGTAATGATGTTGAGTGGCGGCTTGGCAAATCATCTCATGCGTCAGATATTGAAGAAGAATGCCAAAGCTTCAGTTTTTCTCCATTTAAGATTCCACAATTTGGTATGTCCAGACTACTATTATATGATACACAAAGAAAGATCAATCAATGCATGTTTCTGAATTTCTGATGATGTACAATTCTAAAGCTTGTGACTTTCTGCGAGTAAAGGAAATGCTATTTAATTTGCTTGCAACCTATTAAGATTCTTTCCATTCTTGGGCTGTAAGCCAGCCACGAGAAATAATTCAGGAAAACACGAATAGCAAGGACAAGCCATTGCAAACAAAAGGCAAGTCAATAGCGCGGTGCAATAAAGACTCCCATTTTCGTTGCTCTAACGCGTCTAATTAAGTCTCATGTACTTATTACATTCCGTCTACAAAGAGCTCATTACTTATTCAGTCATCATGACTTTTGTTAAAAGAAAGGACTAAAAATCCAATATGCAAAAGAAACCCCACAGAAATAAAATTTAATTATCCTTGTGTAAACGATTTACTTGGCCCGCTAGAAGTGAAAGAGATTTCCCAAGTGTTTTCCGGCTTTTGAACTAGAGTATGTAGTTCATAAATCTTTTGTCGGTTAAAATTCTTTCCTTGTTTACATTAACCACACAGCCGGACTATAAATACATACTCTTTATGTTGGTTCAACTACATAATCATACCAAATGAAGTAAAAAAATTACCATTACCAGTACTCTTCTCAGCTCTATTACTTCAAAAATTCTGGAGAAACAAAGAAACCTATTTACGTCAGCAGCACCTCCTTCGCAAACGATTGAATACTAGGAACGTAGGTACCTATTCCAATTTCAATATTCGCAATTGCGGATGTTTATGCAAAATGCAGCGGCTATCAGATCCGTCGATTCCGAAGGTTTTCCTGATGTTTAGTTGCTTGCAGTATGCTATTATAAACACAAACACAGACTTTGTCTCCATTATTTTATCAAGCACGATATATAAGTGGTTTCCTTCAGAGCTGAAGAAGGCTGTGTTGCTGTTTAAGAGAACTAGCAATTATTATGCATCAAATATTATGTATGTCACGATTAAGCTTACCTACTTACAGTTAGTTCCGAACTTTGTTTAGAGAAATTCATCGATCTGAGAGAATTTTCTTTTGCTTTGTAAGTATCTTGCAAAGCGACTGGAACTAAATTAACCTAGATAAGAAAAGAGCTTGTCACCTATTCGCTGGGGAAATTTAAGATACATAATTCACAGATTTCCTAGCCCTTACCTTGTATTTTATTGAATATGTCACTCTCGCAAAGTGACAGCAGGGTTTTAACCCATATCGATGACGATATATAACATCATAGGAAAATCGAATGGAATTGAATAATTGGGTCACAATACGAAATTTACAAAGTTAACTTGAGCGTATTTCGTAATTACGTACATGTTGCAATAGATAAGGTCTAACACGATGTGAAATCAATGCATTCTGTCGAAAAAAAGTAACAAACTAGATCAATTAGAATGAAAGACATGTTGAACGTCAAATGGTTCCTTTGTCCGCAACTTTACGCAATTTTAATTTCATCATAACAGTTTCAACGTTTCTAAAAGAACCCATATGGCTACTATTAATTAAATATGTTTTATGCATATGCCACATTGACGAATTTCGACTGAGATGACTCATGATCATGACATGCCAACAGCTGGAAACTTTCCTCTTAATTCGGTTAAATAACAATTCAGTGTGCACAGGAAGATGTAAAAATAACTATTCCAAAAGCATTTTTCTCCATCCTGTGCACACCTGCTTCTGTTCTCCATTCACTCCTTAAGTGAACTCCTAAAATAGATTACATTCAATTCATTTTTTACTGTCTCATCTCAGCCTTAACCTCTTGCGAAGAGCAGATTATGGTGTTCTTTCTTCAAATTTTACAATGCTGTAATTTTTTTCAAATCATAATATGTATAAGTCTCTAGGACTTTGCAGACCAAACCCATTTCAGTTTGCAATTATACGGGTAAAATTTTTAAAATGTAAATCTGTGAAAAGACAAAGGTGCAGTAAAAGGTTGCCTTAATCATCGTTTAACTTGCAGTTCATATACTAAACGAAGTTAAGTAATTCTGAATTTGTTAATGTTTCCAGAATATTCTGGATTAGCTTTGAGGATAAAATTTTGTGCAAACATTGAAAAAGGCCATCACGGTAATCACCGTTATTCTGAAGCCATGTTTTCTAGCAATGATATTCATATAGGTACAGTACAGTACAGGTCACTGTCAAGAAGTTTTTAAACATTATAATGCGGATATTCTCACAAGTCGTGATAAAGATGTGGAGTACATATTATTAAAGCTACCATCCGACATCAGTCATTTTTCCAAACTATGATACAAAACAAAGTTGTTTATGGACGGAGTTCCATTTAAGTTATTCAAGCTCCTGTTTTGGCTGTTTTAATTTTGAGTGCAATCTTGAAATGAATTCATTTTTTAATATATTGCGGTTAGCAAATAATATTGGCGAACCTAAGCATTATTGCAAATGATAAGTGAAATTCCGAGTAAACCTATTCCATCTTATCGTTGTTGCACATATTATTTTGACTACGTTTGGGGGCAATGAGCGAAAACTCGTTTTTGACACATTCCATTCAATTATAGCTTCTTGGACTTTGGTTTCAAAGTGCATAGATCGTTTTAATTGTAGCATGCTTTGTGTTTCACCAAGTTCAACAGGGCAAATGAAGTTTTCATGCAGTTCTTAAAGTTTCATTATAGTTGATTTGCTAACAATTTCAGTATAGTTTATCAGCAAATTAGATAAATTCTTTATTTTGCAAAAACCACGATAACATGGAACAACCTTTTCGCATGATTAATGGTTCAGGCCTACATCATCTCAGCATGAGTCAGTAAAATTCGCAGAGCATGCATTAATCAGTCAAGCTATTACTATTAATAAAATTATAAAGACATCAAATTAGGAATAACTTAGCGCTTAACTTGGAGACAGGCATAAAAGTAATTCAGATTCTACTTATGAATTAGGCTAATATGTATCTAAAATTCTTCTTACCCAAAACTCAATGGATGAAAAAGTGGTCCGAGTTTTGACGCACGTAATTTTTCACGTCAGTCACAACAACACAAGAATTACCCAAGTAATCCTTAAATAAACTTGAAAAATATATTCCTGGAAACGGTTGGCCTAATTTAACAAATGTCGCAAATGTACAGTAACAGTGCAGGATTAAAAGAATGATTTCCTGCGATCGTGGTCTGACTGCGACGCTGCCTAATCGCCAACTGCTAGCTAGCCAGCACACGGGGAGTGAGATGATGGATCAAGCTCTGGACAAGTTCTTTCCTCTTGTAATTATTGTGGTTGCATGACAAGGCACACTAGAGAGCCAAAAACCTATATGATCTATTTTTTTATCACCTATTTCCACTTTTGCAGAGAGGCTGACAAGAATGGGTTTTCTTCGGTTAACGTGGGAGCAAGATGGACAATGGAATTATAACAAGAAATTGATGGTTTCTTTCACGCGTTGTCAGCATCCAACGATAAGTTTACATATGTAGTTCTGTTGTAATACTTGTAGTCTGAAATGATCGCCGATTGCGGGAATGACCTTCCTCTTCTGCTTGCCTCTTTACATCAACTGAAATCTAGAGAGTCAGCTACAGCTCACTCACTCACAGCTCGAGAGTAAATGGAAGATTTGAGTCTAACTACTTTTATTACGAAGAAAACAGATCGATAAACTTACTGCGAAAGCTTTCACCGTCTTGAAAAGATGGGAAAAGAGAGTTTTCCTCCCATGCCGGAGCAAGTGTACGAAATTGTCTTTCTTTCCATCTCCCAATTATCCAACTTTTACTTTGTCTAAGCTAAAGCTGAACCATGAGCTGTGGCTGCTGCTGCTGCTACTGGGGAATAAAAAGAAAATCTATTTGCAATTTATCAGAAGGGATGCTATCTCTTCATCCATGAGATTTGCTTAGAGTGCTGCATATTATTTTATTAAGGATCATGTCGCTTTTAGCTGCTGCTGGGGAGTATGAAAAAACAATTGATATTGATCTGTTTGTCCTCATACTAACGCTCATGTTGGTCAGTTCATCATCATCCTTCACTCCAACTCCAACCAAATATGCGTACTTCTCTCACATCCTACGCCCACTATTTTTACCATTATTATGAATTACTTAAAGTAAGTGGAATACATGGAATCTTCACTCCGGGTAAATGCGAAGAATATCCGTTTTCGGTTGGGATTTTTGGCTCGGGATATGTTTGGACCAAAGGCTTTAAGTTAATATCACATTGCCCCAAGCGAGTTTTAGATGTTAATATAATACTTATGTCTGGAAGGATATTTTGTAAAATATTTCACTTATTCTACGAGGACTACGAGCCTAAAGAATAAACAGTGGCCCAGAGAGAGCAAACAATCAACCGAATTCATAATGCTAAAATGTTAAATATGACGTTTGAAATGCACACAAAGGGTCAAGTTTTATTAAGCCTAATTGTATTTAAGCTACACGTATTAGCGTGTCTAGAGTTCCTTTTTACTTGCAACGTGTATTTTAACAAAAAAAAACGAAAATATATTACACTAAAACACGGAACGCATTATATTCCCTCAAACTCCACAAGTCCTGCATAAATTGATTACAAAACTAGGTGAACTCAGCCAAAGATGATCAACAAAATATTTTCAAAATATGTAGTTCCAAAAGCAGGATTAAATTAAACGCGAGCTTTAATTTTAGGACATAATATTTAATTTATTATACAATTGCTACTATTTAATTGACATAATTGACGTAGTTTTAACATTTTCCTTGAAACGCAATAAATGCGGTGAATGTAATCCATACACCGACAAATCAAGACGCTTTTGGATTGACAAATTGATGGCTAATTGAACTAAGATCTGACTGGCAAAATTTAAACATCATATCCTCTTAAGTGACGCTTGCCAATACATTCTCCAATGAAGAACCAGAAAGTTATTTCCATTCCGACCAAGGTGTTAAGCCAAGCATCCTATTAAATTGAAATTAAAATTGGACATTCAGCAATAGAAGATTTTCAGAAAAAGCAATTTTTAGAATGTTAAGGTTTGTGAATTTAAATTTAAAATAAGTACACTTACGCGGACGGTAAGTTGCTTGTAACGTCCCGTACGGAATGAGCTTAAGATGTCGCGAATACCTCCGATTGCTTTGGGAATATCGCCTGGAGTTGGAGGGGTCAACTCCACTTTAGCATATCTTAGAAAAGTCTGGAACTTTGGCTGTGCTTGCTTCAGAAGAGCTATGAGAAAACAAAAAAATTCAGAGACTTTAGAATGCAACTTTAATTTAAAAATTACTTGATTGCTTATTCCAGCGATGGCTTTCACAAGTTTCACACTTCAAATGGAAACTAACCATAAAATTCAGAATTTTAGTATGAGAATTAATCATGTCTATCATTAAATGGTAATACAATTTGGAAAAAACGAGTAAAATTAAAAATTATATTATTAGCTTTTTACAGATCAGATGGTTTAATGAAGTAAACTTGTGATAACCTCAGCCATTGTTGTAATATAAACTAACTAGATTTATAATCTTACCAGCAGCCATATCAGGCGCTCTGCTCGCCAAACTTGAAGCGGCCTTCGCCATTTTAAACTATAATTACTGGAACTTTCACAATTTATTTCGAAAAATTAAATGTCGGCAATCAAAACACTAACCAGCTCTTCACTGTACCGTGTGTATATCATGTGTAGCTGTATATACCTGGCTGGAACTTAAGGCAGATATATAGCGATCTACAATCACACTATGCACTTGTATGTAATGTTTTCATGCATGCATTCAGCTGACGGCCTCCTGATTTTCTAACTCACGTCCAGCGCCAGATTCAACGTAAGATGATCGACCGACATTAGCAGCACAAGCATCATCCTCCTCAGCACCAGCATTGCTTTCTGACTGCCGAAATGGGTTTGAATTGAAGAAAAATGAAATGGACGAATTCAAAAGCGAAGGAAGGGCCAGTAGCGGTATGAAAAGTGTTGAGGTTGAGTGAGAATTGTGAGATTATGATTGACATGAATGAAACAAAACGGTCAAAATTCATTTGCGTTGGTTCATTGTTTCTGCATTGGAAAACGTAGGTTATATAAAGATCAAACGACGATAAAGTAAAAGATGACCAGTATGTGATAAATAGTCATTTAAACTAATAATTAACCCAAATCAAAACTGCTTTAAATCATACAATTTTGAAAATGCATTCTTCTTTATGAGGTAAAATGATATTTTAACTTGATACGCAGTCACACCTCGTTCTCATTATCGTTTTTCATAATACATTATCATTGAAGCAGTTCAACTAAGGACATTTATATTTGATTATAAAAATATCATATACAATTAAAATGCTTACGATTAATGCACTTCTTTACAAGTTAAACTGGAATAGATCGATTTTCTGTATATAAAATTGAGCATCATCGCAAAAACAGTATTTTAACTATCTGCCTGATAAACATTTCTTTTACGTTTGAATTAATTTTTATTTTTAAAATCACAAGGCACTTTTAATTACTCAAAGTTATGGCTTTAATTCTTCAAAGCTTGGGGCAATCACGTCAATCAAAAATGATTTTGTCAGTCTGACTTCTTCTTTCCATAAGTATTTCAGTGCTGGCTTTTCACCAATAAACATAATTTTTGCGGGTTTGATCACAACTTCTTTGCCAGCGTTTGTCCAAATTTGACCCAAGGCACCAATATATGCGCCTAAAATGCAAAGGTATGTACATTGAAATTTTATTTTTGTACTGTAGTTTTGATGGTATCATAATTGGCGACTTGAAAAACTAAACTCACCAACTTTTACATCTGCGTGATCCCCTCCTGGAACGGTGACGTAGTCATGCAGTACCGCCGTACTCGCATTCTTGTTCTCGAAGTCATCCACAACAACTAAAGAAAAATTGTCCGACTCTGGGTTTAATTTTGCAATCCTTTTAATTTCTCCCTGAATCCATACCAATTTTATATCAAGAATTAGTGGTGGTTTAGAGAAGGCCTCCAATGGAATAGGATTTCCAAGTCTATCTGGAATGTGAGCAAGCTTCAAGGTCCATTCACGCTCGGACTCATCATTTGCGTCCGTTAAATAAGATTTCTTCGGAATTGCTAATTTTAGGTCAGAGATCATCAGCTTGTATGCCGGCCGGCTGAAGAAGTCAGACTTTTCGGTCGACATTTTTCAAAGTACCTAAACGACGGTTTTGGATGATTGAATATTTTAGTGGATGTCAGAAACTGTTGAGTACAGATTGAGATGTCGATGCTTAAGGTAAGAAATCGGGTTGCCAAAACTAACCTTGATTTCACTTTGCTTTTCGTCTAACATTAAGACATTTCAGTGTCTTTTGACAAATAACTATTCCAACACAGTTATTCGGACTATTTTGTCTTCGGTTTCACTTTTGTGGTTCCCCGTATTTACGCTTGGAATTTGAATTTTTATTTTAGACCTCCGTTCCATGTCACAAATTAATATACGTATCTCACTTTCATTATCGCATGCATTTTTATTTTATTTTACTCACTCTTTCCAATTACAAAATTCAAAATCTGAAAGTGAAAATCCACGTGTCGGTTTGTTTGTTTATGTTTTTACAAAGTGTTTTTGTCTCTCACTCTCAGTCTCAGCTCAGATCACAGCCGAGCGAATTGAGATTGAGATGAGACGTCCTGGTTGTGCTCGTTTTTGCATGGTCTTTGTGAGCGTGTGCATGGAGAGTGCATATAAAACTGCCCAAACTTTATGCTGAATCTTTGTTTATGATTTCATTAATTTGTCTCAGCTCTCAGGCAAGCAATTGGCAATAATGAAACGACTGAATAATACTAATTAATGCTCTTACGTAACGACAAAATTTCTCCGTCGGTAATATTTTACTCATATACTTACATACATATTTAGTCGTGAATGATAGCTTATTTTAGAAGAATAATGTTATTTCAAACTTATATGATACTGATACTATTAAAAATATGACTTGGTTGGAGGCATCATTTAGCTTACCTTTTCGAAACCTACATACTAACGCATTCGACCAAGCGTAGTCAGAGCTATGCACAGCAATTCGACAACATTCAAGATTCCAGTTAAGATTTTTTGCTTGGTTTTGGTAGGTTTGTGCGTGTGCGTGGTGAGTGAGTAGGTATTTGTAGTTTGTACGAATGAATGTTGCAGTGCTTTTGACAGCTCTTACATGAACCAAAAAAACCAAACTCTACAAAAAAAAAATCATGGATCTTGTTTCAAATCTTTAGTTTGCATTGTAAGATGCAACTTTTTGGAAAGACAGCTGAAACTCTTTCAGTCATTAAAAGAATTCATTCCGAGTTAGTCGGAACAACAACTGAAAAAATTTCGTTTCATGTGTGGGTTTTGTTTTGCTCTAAAATGTTTGAATGGTTTTGCTTACATTTTTTAAATCATGGAATTTCGATGTAGATGTGTTGTTCGATACATCACAATATCTTTGCTGATTTCTTTCACTTCTTTAGTGTTTACCTTGTATTGGAAAGCAGCATTTACCCCAGCCAAGACTGAAAGACCTGAATTGTTGAAATCATTGCAAACAAAAAGTGCAATTAATAACGTTGCCAAAGATTGGAAATCTAGATTATCGGAAACGGTTTTGGAACT
>JAHZMX010003560.1:0-28901 GCA_027743895.1 Seira musarum
TCCATAGTGCAAATGGCAAAACTCCTTTGGCTTCTTGTGTTGGCATTTAAGTCATCACTCAGGTCGAATTGGATATTTCAATTTTTTGGAATCATATATGTTTCCACACTCTTTCTGTTGAGTCCTGCAATATGCATGTCAGGAAATTGGAAAGAATTAACATTTGAATCTGGAGACCTAATTTTCTGTCAAATTCGGAGATTCCCGTAAGTTGGAGATGAAATAGCAAAATTTATTTTCTGACACACAAGCAACAAATTCCTCAAATTTATATAATCAGGTTTGCAACTCATGCACTCCTCGCAACATCAGAAAGTACTGTGGCTCACATGCTCGGTGAGAAACTAGACGGTCATGGAACTTTGTTTGAATCACACATTCGTCATTATCGTTCTAATCTGACCCAACAAAACTGTTACAAGAGTTCGCGCGCAACAGTTGTCAACGCAGTTGAAAGGGCGCAGAGAGATATTTTTGGATATGGTATACGTCATCTCTATTACCACACAGTCACATGCAACTGCGAACACTGGGTTCAAAATTGGTCGAATGGGGAAGCATACTCTCCTCAGTCATTTCATCACACTGATACAAAATGTCAGGTTGGACGGAGTACTTACTTGGATCCGAAAGAGGGGGTCACGGTGACATTGTATCAACATAGCGATAGCAACATCTTTGGTTCTGGCGGAAGAACGGTTTTGACTATTATCAAGGAAGAATGTTTTTCTTGGACAAAAGAAGCTTGGTGGGATAACCAAGCCTCTCAGGTATAAATTTAAAGCGTTTTAAAATAAATTTTGAAGCAAAAATTTAATATTTAATTTCTCAAAGGTTCATGTCGGGGACAAGTGCATCCGTATTTGGAGTGGATATAACTGTAAGGGATACTCCTCATGTTTTTGTGAAAGTCAGGGAGACCTGAGTGCGAGGACGATGGCTTACGGAAAAAGCTGGAATAAGCAAATTTCTTCCATGAGTCATTGCGATTATAAAGGGGGAATTACCGCTGTTGAATCTTTGGTTCTGGCGGAAGAACGGTTTTGACTATTATCAAGGAAGAATGTTTTTCTTGGACAAAAGAAGCTTGGTGGGACAATCAAGCTTCTCAGGTATAAATTTAAAGCTTTAAATATAAATTTGGAAGCAAAAATTTAATATTTAATTTCTCAAAGGTTCATGTCGGGGACAAGTGTATCAGAATTTGGAGTGGATACAACTGTAAAGGATACTCCTCGTGCTTTTGTGAAAGTCAGGGAGACCTGAGTGCAAGGATGATGGCTTACGGAAAAAGCTGGAATAAGCAAATTTCTTCCATGAGTCATTGCGATTATAAAGGGGGAATTACCGCTGTTGTCTGGCTGTTTGAACACACGCGGTTTGAAGGGAGAAGTATGAAAAAGCTTTTGCAGAAGGGTGAATGTGTCAGCTTCTTTTTTGAGGATTGGTGGAATGATCGAGTGTCGAGTTTGCGAGTGACTCATGGTTGTGTTGAGTATTATGTAGATATTAATTGCTGGGGAGATTCATCTCAGCTTTCTAGCGAAAGTACTTCCGTAGGGAAGAAGTTCGATGATAAGATTTCTTCAATTAGGCCTTGTTAACAGGTGGGAAAAAATCAGAATACGAAATTATAATTCGCAAAGAAAAGGAAAAATTCAAGTGTGCAATATTTTTTATATCTATTCATTAATTTTTTTGTTATTCAGTGTAGTTTTGCAGAGTAATTTGTGTAAAACAAAATTATTAAGTTATAAATAATTTTTAAATTGACGACACAAATATTTTATTTTGAATAATTTGTTTTTCAAAAATGTTTTCCGTTCACGGTTAGATTTAATCAATTTACGTCTCCCATTCTTGAATAACTCAAATGACAATAAAGCGTACAGACAGTGTTAATTAAAGCATTATAATCCATTATGGGTATCGCGGTTCTTTTGTCGTTTCAAACTTTCCTGTCGCTGCAGCCATGTATTGAGCATGATGTTTACACAAGTACATCTTCAATTACGGCCACTTATCTTTAACTCTCGAGGAAAACTAGGGTTCCAATTTTGCTGTGAATCAACGGATAATTTTTGTTTAAATTTATCTGGCACATCTTTGATTTGTCATTTGTGTTGCAAATAACTTTTTCACGACTGACTTTGGAATAGCCATTCTGGGAAATTGTATATAAAAAATTGAACGATTTATAGGTCCTTACTTGCTTATTTTTTTCGTTTTTTTATTCATCAGTTACCTGCTTAATCAGTTACTTACAGACATTTGTTCACACTATACCTTCACCTTAACCACATTCAAACAGAATTTCTTAACAATTATTATGTAGCCACACACTTACAATATGCTTCCAGCACGAAAAAAATATAAACTAAGATAATCTCTCTGGAACTTTAATCCTTTAAATTATCTTACTTAACCATAGATTTCCAGTGTGTTTCAAAGAAAAAAGAGACTAAAGCTAGAGTTATTCCAACCGCTATACCCACCATCGGTGGAACCAGCTTATGAATTAAAATAACATCCGATTCAACAACAGGCTTTTCTATGCTCTCATACAAAATTTCAAGCGTATTTTGCTCAAGATTCAAAGCCCATTCTGACCAATGCATAATTTTGTCCCTCAGTCCAGACTGATGAATTCTTTCAATGGTTTCAAATAACCAATCTCTATTCATTGTGAACACAACCCATTGCAAGAACTGTGTTGTTATATGCTCCTTTACAAATCGACATCCTCTTTTTTCTTTATGCCCAAAATTGGTCAAGTTTGTTAGAGTCCCTGCAAAGAATTTCTTATGGACACTCCCAACAACTACAGCTAATTTATATTGTAATTGCCTAGACATCAAGTGAACATCCGGATTTCCATACACAATAACAAAAGCGTCCCTAACAGATTTTTGTAGGAGTTTCTGAGCAAACGCAACACCATAAAAACGTTCTGGACTATCAATTTTTGAGTGGGCATCAGCAAACCAAGCAATCCTATAGTCATTCAAGGTTTCATTGATTTTCTCAAAAGCTGAGAGAGGACTCCTGACCGTTACACTACTCGTTATTGAATTCTCATACAATCCGGCAACAAGCATTGTCCAGAATGCTATTGCTAGATAAATTCCTTCGGTTCTTTGCGTATTTGAAGGAAACTGTTTTAAAACGAGGGTCGCAATGTTAATGGCTTCTTGACTAACGTCAGCTCCATTGAACAAAGATGAGTGGTTTAGCCACACAAGACTCACAACAAATACCACAAGAGTGAAAAGTACCAATCTCCACGAATCTGTGGTGAACGCGCAAGTCCATAGTTCAATATCAAACGAATTCCATTTTTCTTCAATTTGATCACAATAGAACAATGTTTCACCCGAAGACATTGAGAATCGAAGGCTAGTGCGCACTCCTCTGTGCTCGATGTCAATATTCGTAGCGTAACCTTGAATACCTTGGGAACTTGTTGTGAATACACCCAATCTGCTTTCGTTTTTTATTCCATTCGACCAAATCCTCAATGACATGTTGTGGACCTGAGCCAAGTAAATTATAGACATGAGATATGCATCACAAAAGTACATTTCTTTCGATCGTAGAAGCAGTCTAGAGCATGCGTATCTATCGGATTTGTATTTCTCAATGTCGTGATAACTCAATCGGGGTGAGTGTAATGCAAACGCTGATCTTCGATTCCCATTTCGGAAAAGTAGTTTATGCTGTTTTCTTGGATTGTAGAGGAGAAAAGCAATTCTTCTAATGTTCCATGGAATTATAAGATATTCAGAGTAGATGCAATATCTGTTGCATGAGATAGTGTAAGCTATATGAATTCTTCCTGTAAGACGATCTCGATAACCATTTAAGAGTATTTTTGTTGCTGGTAGATTTTCTTGCCAGGAATGGTCGAGTGTGACAAAATATTCTGGTATTTTCATTCTATTGTATCCGAATAGAATGAGAACGGTAAATATACGAAACAAGTGTTCGACGCAGTGTTTAAAAATGGAATTGTATTCATTTTGATGGTATGATCCGAATATAATCACGAAGGGTTGCGTGAACCTAAAACTCGTTTCTGGTTTTTGGATATCGGAACTGGCATGTGAAAAGGAAATCATTAAGCGTATGCCATCCAAGGATAGACTTCTTTCATCAATGTCTGATTTGAAACTTGAGTGGTGTGAATGTATCCACAAGACATATTTTTCTGGTGCAATTTGAAGAAATGTAATTAGACGAGCATTTGCGACTATAGGAACACTGATAATTGGGCTTGTAAGCATTTGTGCGGGTAATAAAAGAAACGAGAGAAGCAGAAACAATGAAAATGTTTCCATTGTTCTTTGTAAGAAATTCAGTCAGTCTCAACCGGAGTAGCCTTACCACCCAAATATAAGACGATAGAATACATGAATGTTAAAAATTTAAGTTAAGCTCAGTAAATGTTTGCAGGATATTTCCTCATGGTTTTGTTTGCTTTCATAATAGTACATATAACTGAAAAACAGGATATCAGTATTAAAATCAATAGCAACAACGTGTGTAGGCGTTTTGTTAAAAGGAATCCATCCTCGTGTGTTTTATTTCATACAAACATTCAGTATCAATAAGTGGTGGGTGAAAATGGCCAGCTTCAGACATGGTCATTATAAATGAATACATGACTTACAGTTGCTCGGGGTTTGCTCTGCAGCAATCCTTATCTATTTTCTTGTAGATTGACATCCTTTATAAGTTGACATTGTACACAACATCCTGTTGCTGAAAAGTATTGACATAGAAAACTTGAAAAACAATGCCTCAATATTCAGCGGATAATTTGTACAATGTATTGATGTTGTTTTTTGTTTATAATATATGAATATTTACATAGTCATCATTTTAATTCATTCTGGACTTAATCTCCGTTCTTAAATGAAATAACACCTATTTTTCCTAAGACTAAGCTAAGAACCTTCAACGCAATTTGTTAATTGTTGATTTTTTTGCTGGTGATTGTAATTGGCGTTAAGTGTACTAAAAATATCTTTATTAAACAGTGCCATGAGTCCTAAGCCGTTTACAGTTTGTCACTGAATCTTGAGTGATTTACTACCTGGCGTCGAAATACATGTTTGAGTACATGGTATCCCATTTCATAAGAAAATTCTGTTGTCACAAAGCTTGTGGATAGAAATGGCTACATTGAACTTGAACGACTTACTGTAATAAGTTTTAACAACAATGGTTTCATTGCACAAGACGGAATTACGTAAAATTTGTATGATGCCCAACATTCTTTTTCGAAAGTTTGGAAGATAGATGCGATCAAATATATGTCCGATTTTTTATTTTCATTATTTTCATCATGTTTGTTCTGTTTATTTACCACGAAGACTTACAGCTAATATCACGATACCATATATAATGTAAATATAAACCGATACCAAATAAATGTCAGTGCAAACAGGTTTGAAGTTTTTCAAATTCATAAGTTGGTAAGTACTTATAGCAATCTAATGTGCCGATTTTGTTCTCTTAAGCATTTGTTTCAAACAAATACAGCATGTGTTGTTGGTGTTTTTGATCTTTTGGTGGCGAATAGATGTTACGCTCTTCACCACCAGTCAGATTTAAGAACAAAATACCCTGGCATCGCCTGTCATTTACAATCACCTATCAGTTGTTAACAAAAATGTATGCAATGATAACTCCGCGCGCATTTGACAAAACGTACCAGTTACTGGAGACTCGGTTTACTTGATATTCAATATCGCGTACTAAGCTACACGGTACTGGTAAAATTTCCAAAACACTGTTGACTTCTGGTTTACGATGATATATTTACGACGTAGGACGCAGATAATCCCAAGGTTTGCACATGAACACTATCTAATCAATTCAATGCTTGCATTTACATACGTAAGGCAACACCAAATGCAGAAAAAGTTCAAGTTGATATATGAGCGAAGGTGACGTAGCTGAAAATGTTGTAGGTATTAGAGAGTTGTTCAGAGAACACTGTTTTAATGTCTCAAGTTTCACAATTAAAACAGTTCTTTGAACTTAAACTTAAATCTAAAACCTACAAAACCTACACATGAAACTCATGATGGCATTTAGCTAGAAGAGTCCAGTTAAACGCGTTGTCACAAGGTATGTTCCGACCAGAAAGTTTAGTCTTTTCGCTGCCATGGACGGTTAACGAAATTCAAGACAATGGAATAATGATGATGCTCAGCTTTTCGAACGCTTTCAAAGGAACGATCGCAAGCCTGATGATTTGTTTTTATAAAATAAACGGCCTTCTGCCGTTAACCGAATAATAACATATAAATTGTCCGCCTTACTTTGTTTTAAGGGTTTTCAAATATGCTATCATAAGCTCTATATTCCATTTTAAAGAAATTGACCGTTGACCCTGTAGTTAAATGTTGACCTAAATTGCTTATTTGAAATACAATAGGTGATATTCTCAGTAAGTAAGGTGCACATTTTAAAATTCGGGTTCAATTGGTGTCCTCTTTCGAGTGTTATACACCGAACAGGAAGACTGTCAATTTCAATACTGGCTAGGTATGCTTAGCTACGTTGTAAGCTTTGCACCTTATCATGAAGTTTTTATTTTTTTAATATTTAGATTGTCCTTAAAGTCGATAACTGTAATCAACTCGACAGTAGGAGTAGATCATTTTTTCCACTTTTTTAGGTTTTATGTAAGAATCAGGAGCAATTGCAGGGGCATGGCTTTGTGAATTAAAATATTACAAATTACTATTTGAATGAAAAAAAGAGAAGATGGATAACTGGGAGGAAGAACACATTTGTGCCCACCTGTCGGAACTTATAAAATTAACATTATGTTCGCCAGAGCTGTTAGCTTGCCTAAAATCATCTATTTTCTCAGAAGGGGATATTCAGGAAATTGTAAGCACAAAAATGTGAGATATTTGGTTTGGAATGTTTTAAAATATTATTTGATTTTTTTTGTAATCTCTAGAATTCTCAAACAACAGAATTGGGCAAAGCAAACTTGCTTTTCAGAATAGCATTTACCAAAACAGATGGATATGACGAGTTGATTCGTGCTTTCAAAAGCACAAAATTAACCGGAGCATTGAAAATTTTAGAGGACGGAAAAAAGAGGAGCTCCCCGATTGTTTGCGGTATAATTTAAGTATATAAATGCATTTGCTTAGTTTTCACCAATCTTAACGAATTCTTTGTCTCATATACAGAAGCAGCGGACATAAACTGCTATCTCCCGGAGGAGCTGAAGTACTACATTAATAGAAAGCTGTCAAGAAGGATACAGTTAGACCCTAAAATATTTAACAACCCTCTTATCGGCGACAACGTCTTCGTAATTGACGGAATTTCTATATATGACTTATCAAATATAAACGGAGGCCTACCTATAGCCAACTCTTCAACTCAACTCAATGGAGTCACTTCAAAGTTCATCATTCTTAATTGTGTGGACGACTATGAAGAAATTTCTAAAAGTGCTAAGACACCAGTCCACCTGATTAAATACGACTGTACATCATCCGTTAGTTCATTCGTTTGGATAAAATCAAGCAAGAATGTAGAGTGCTTCCGATTATTTACAAAAACTGAAACAGAAATATGTCATGAAGAGAATTTTTCTACGCTTATTTTTAGCCACGACAACCCCAACCCACGTGCTTTCATTCTTTCTGATTCTCCTGGTATGGGAAAGACGTTGTTGGCTTCTAACCTAGCAAGAAAAGTTCAAACTCTGGGCAATAGCCTTGTTTTGTTCTTTGTATTAAACGAATTTGCACAAAAACTGGAAGCAGTCAATTCAGATTTGTCGGCACTGGAACAAATTGCAATGCACGCTGTCAGCAACACCAGCATCGTAAAGGGAAAAGATGTGACAAATATGTTCCCTTCCTCCCAACATTTTGTGTTGTTTCTGGATGGATACGATGAAATAAGCCCGGAAAAACTTGCAAATGTACAGACATTTCTGACGCACGCTAAACAACTACAAAATTTTGCAATAATTGTTACCACAAGACCACATTTGGAACTTAACCTTTGTGCTGCACTTGACGTTTTACCATACGAAATTTTACCATTCGATGAATCTGACCAAATCAGCTTTTTAACCAAATATTGGGTAGACCAACATCAGGCTTTAGAAGGGACAAATCTAACAAATTTTGCTGAGGCATGCTTGAAGTCTTTAAAACAAAAAATGACAGATGAGGACAACAAAATTGCGGGTATACCTCTTCAATGCTGGATGCTTGCCGAAGTTTATGCCAAAGACGCAAGAAGTTACTCCAGAGTTGGATTTGGCTCTGAATTTCAACCCAGAGTTAACGGAATATTTGACATGTACAAAGATTTGGTGACGCTAAAGTTCAAAAGACTTGCCGAATACTGCCCCCAAACTGATGGTGAAAAGTTCAAGGATTTAATGAAAAGCTACAAACATTTTCATTATTATGAATCAATCAAGTTGCTGTTTCCGGATTGGATAGAAAAGCTTGAAAAACACTTAAGGTTGCGGGAAGACGTTACTGAAAAAATTGTTCATTCCATTGGGTTACTAGAAAAGCGAGGTAAAGACGGAGTATCACAATTTGTCCACAGAACGTTTGCAGAATACATTTTGGCGGATTTTCTTGTAAAACATGTAAACAAGTGCAGCAATTGCATAGACCTCTTATTCGAAGTAATACTGGGAAGTTCAAATGAACAGCTTGTTGAATCGTTTACAACTTTTAAAACCATACTACCTCACGAAAATGCAGGACCAAGTATGTATAAACTTAATCATCCCAACATTGCCTTTTTTACTGATCACCATTTAAAGGAGTACCTTAAAAGCCATAGTATTGACCACCGTTTAATTCGACTCCATTTAAGTGGAAAGGAGCTAACGACTGAGGAGTCAAAACGACTTTGTATGATACTTGCTGCATGCTGTTGCAATAATCTTGAAAATTGTCTCGATCTTTGTGAGAAAGTAATTCTGGAAATGGATGATTTAAATATGACGAGCCACAATCATTTCAACCATCTCCCACATCATGCTGTTATGAACTCCAATAGCATGTCCCTGATTCAAAAAGTAATGGATTTAAAACGTTACGAAATTATTAGAAACAACCCCAATTTTGACCTGTTCAATGAAAGGAATGCAAAATGGAAATTCATTGATGATTACGCCTACCCATGGATACCAAACTGTACGGCGTTGCATCTGGCTGTATATCAAGGAAACTACGAAATTACACAATATCTACTGAAATTATATCAAGAGCAGATACATCAAATTCGGTACGTCATACACGTTTGTGTCCGAAACAGCGCGAGAAATAGTGAAAATGTAATCAACAACAAAATCTCAATCATTAAATTGCTTCATAAAAACAACAATGTATGGCTTAAAGAAACATTTTCAGAGTCTTTGTGTCCACCACTACTACAATACAACGTTCACATCAAACTTCTGCAAACACTGGTCGAGTTGGGCGCTAATATTAACGCGTGCTCAGACGTTTGCGGAACGCTTTTACATCGATCACTAGGTCGTGATGTAGTTCGCTGGGCGGCTGCCTCAGGCTTTCAATTAATCAACAATGCAATGTTTTTTCAAATGCCTCCCTTGGTATATGCATTAATTTCTTACGATCAATTCAATGACGAATTGCTGGATGAATTTATTGCTGCTAGGGCGGACCTCAACGGACAATGTGAAGAGGGGAATTCTGTTTTATTCTACGCTGTAGAAAAAGCAAAAGCAGAAATTGTCGCGAAAATTTTGAAACACAAAGCAAAGGTGAACCATAAAAACAAACATGGAGAAACTGTAATGGTCAGAATCCTGAAGCGGATAACAAATGATAAGAGAAATAACTCTGAAGTTCTTCGCATACTGCAATCTTTGTCAAAGAGCGGATTCAACCCAATTAGCAAAAATTCTAATGAGTACGAGACACTACTGCTTCATTTTCTAAACAAGACAAATTGCAAAAAACTCACTGAGGATATACTCAATTTTCTTTATGAGGAGCGTATCAATTTCAACGTTTGCGATGGAGCAGGCAAAAGTGTATTATATCTCGCCATTGTTAATGAATGCAGCCCCTGCATACTAAGAAAATTAATTGAATGTGGAGCTGATGTAAACAAAAAAGACAACAAAGTTCTGAAAGGATTGAATACGCTAATTGATAAGAGTTTAAAAGCAAGCGAAGGTAATGAAGTTATTCAAGGCAACATTCCGGGCTTAGTCGAGGTCATTTTATCCAAAACGTTTAATCAGATAAACAATCTCGACAAATATGGGACATCAATACTTTTTAAAATGGTTGGATTTGAAAATATTAATCCGGAATTGATCGATTTGTTTAATGCAAACAAGGCTGACTTTACTCTCACCGATACTTACGGAAATTCCGTTCTCTTTGAAGCAATAAAACACGGTCGCGGTCGTGGCGTCATCAAAAAAATAATCGAGTTTGCCAGTAGCGTTACCCATCAGAATAATTTAAAAGAGAATGCTGTTCACATTGCAGTAAAATTTGCAAATACTTCTGCTTTGGAATACTTACTGTCCCATGATTTTTACATCAATGGCGTTGGCGTTGACGCTAGTGGTAATACACCTCTTCATCTGGTATTTGCAAATACTGGGAGCTTTGACAAACAAACAAATTATAGCGAATCAAAGGCCAACTCAAACCGCAGACACATTCTGGAGATATTACTGAAGCGTAAAGCTGACCTTGAAGCGAAAAATCGTTTTGAAGAAACGCCTTTAGTTAGTTGGATTAGTAGCAAAATGTGGCGAAGTATTCTCCAAATTTTTCAAACAACGGAATACCTTAACGTTGATAGAGATATTGCATCTGATTGCCTCACTGCCATAATTATGAACAAAACTCACAACCTTGATATGTTTCTAAATTCACTGAACAGTTTTGAAGATTTAGTTAAATTATTTAATTTTTTTATTCAAAAGGGAGGCAAAATCTGTGCATGGAAAAGAGTTCAATTTAATTGGGAAATGCTGTTGAAACCAAATCTCTGGATTCAATTGGCTGACTTTGAAATTACGTACGAATTTCTTCAAGAGTTGAAAAAAATTGCAAGTATAAACATTCCTATGAACGCACTCAATCTGTGGTGTCTTGTGTACCCTTCTAACAGTGTCAAAATTGAGGAAGTCTTTTTAGCTTTGCTTACTTGTAAGAATTTCGTGTCATTTTTCAAATTGTGCAATACTTTACGTAGCTTGCGCCAGCATTACTCGAATGATTTGGGCCTGTATGTGCTGATTAAAAATTAGGTTTTGTGCAGAGGTGGTCACATTAACGCTGTTTGCATACCTGAACCTAATCATGCTTTGATCTATTACTTGACAAAATGTCCTGGTCAATGAGATTTCGAATTTTCTCTGAAAGGAATCTTTCTACTTCTGTTGACTGAAAACTGGGCTTATCTGCTTTGACTAAAATACTACCTGTTGTAAAATGAGCTTCAAAGCTTTGTTGATTGATGGCTGAAGAACAACCAACTCGGTAATTTGCATCGATTAACCATAATTTGCAGAAGAAGCGATGACGAATGTAAGACGCAGAGTATAGGTGCTTCAGATGTATTGCTTATCGCTAATAGATCAGTTGTATGTCAAAAGTTAATCTATTTTTATTAATATAAGTACTTAAGCGTTAATTATTCATGATGATAAAATAATAAGTGCACTTAAAGTCTGCTTATTGTAAAAGCAGAAACACAGTGCTACACTACACTGGCTCAAATTCATAAACGTTAGCTCATTAATAAAAAGCTGTTTAAGAGAATAGTCTTTAATTAAGCTATCTTTAAAGAACTAAAAAAATCCTATAAGCATTTTCATTATTACAAATCCATCAAACCTTTGTTTCCCGACTGCAAAGAAAAATTCGACAAACACAAAAAAACGCCGTAGAGATGTTGACAACGAGCTGCAATTATCATGAATGACCTGCTGTGCAGACTTTCTTCATATCTGGATCCATCCACAAAAGATTATCCATTTATTGAGTTTTTCTTTCTCTTGGTTGTCAAAGGAGGCAAAATACATTTGTTGAAAAACAAACTATTCCAATGATGTTGGAAATTATGATAATATGGATTAAATTGGCTCATGTGAAACTTACGCATAAATTTCCTCATGACTTGAAAAGCAAAATATTCACCAATGAGTGCACCTGACATGTGATATCTTGTCTGCTCTTGTAATGATACTGCAATTGAAAATGTGTTATCGGGTTTGCTTATATCTACAGATATTTCAAATCCTTTTTCAAATTATGCAAGATTTTGTATGTCGCACGAATAGCGTTATATGGTAGCATTGACGAAATTCACAACAGGTATAACTTGCAAGGACATTCATCACGTTAACATCAATGCATGCACGTCGTAATTGTATTGTCCCAAACTCTAAATAAAACCCTGTAAATCAAAGTACGCTTTATTATCAGCACACGTATCACCGGCTCTCAGATAATCATATTGTAGCATTCACATAATAAGCTATGTAGAACGAAATAATTATCAAAATAAAGATTACATAAAATTTATCAAGCGAAAATTTTATTAAGCACTATGCGTTGTAACGTGTTCAATTTTTCACTTCGCTATTCATTTGGCGGAAAGAAATTAAGTCAAATAATTCATACATATTAAATGAGTCAGAGGTAGACTCTTAGATGTTATTACAATGCATATGCTCCTTTTCACCATAGGCTTATCACTATTTTAGAGTATGTAAATTTAATATGTTGCTTATCACATTATCGTGTCATATTTTATCAGTTATGTCAGTTATGTTCGTCAGCATTAGCTCAACCTTTGAAATTGCTTCAACCTCTAACAAAAGACTCTCATGAACTTAACATTACACTTAAGGCGATCAAAAGGTTTACATCGCGAGAAATTTTTTCCTCCGCCGTTTCATACAATATGATGCAATCAAATAAACGAAAATACGACATCATCATTTTCGGTGCTACTAGCTTCACAGGAAAATGGTTGGTACACGAGGTCCTAAAAGCCCTAGATAATGGTGATAAATTCACCTGGGCAATTTCTGGAAGATCGATGAATAAAATGGAGGAGCTCCTCGCGGAAGTTTCCAAAGAGACTGGGAAGAACCTAAGTAAAGTTGATAAAGTCCAAGCAGATGTGTACAATCCATCAACTTTGGAAGCGATGGCTCGCAAGTGCCAGGTTGTATTGAATCTGGTAGGACCATATACACAGTGGGGAGAAGCGGTTGTTAAAGCATGTGTGGAAGCAGGAACCCATCACCTGGACCTGAGCGGGGAGCCTCAATTTCTTGGGAAAATGGAGCTGAAGTATTCAAAAATTGCGGAAGAGTCAGGAGCCTACATAATAGGAGCTTGTGGGTTTGATTCAATTCCATCAGACTGTGGGGTCTCCTATCTTCAGAAGAATTTTAATGGGGAAGTTAATTCAATCGAAGCGTTCGTAAAGATGGGAGGAAAAGGACGACCGGTAATTGTTTAAAAAATATTTTCTCGCTCGGAAATAACTGCATTCACACTTTTTATTAAAAACTATATAAATTCCAGAGGTCAGGGGCAATTCATTACGGAACATATCACTCTTTGGTTCTGGTAATGCATCACCTCCGAGAGTTGTATCCGTTGCGACGAGCACTCTACGACAATTCGTTTCCACCCAAGCCCGAACACAAATTGCCATTATTCCCAATTCAGTATTGCAATGAGGTGAATAGTTGGGCTCTAGCTGTCCCATTCCCGGATGGAGATGTTTTGGATCGCTCGCAACGGTATGCATTTCAGAAGGAAAGTAAGAAGCCGATTCAGACCCGAGTGTATTTCCAGATGCCAGTATTAGCGGCCTTGATCTCGTGCATTTGGGCATTTTGCATCGGTCTATTGGCTCAGTTCAAATATGGTGTTCGCCTTTTGGAAAACGTGAGTTTCAAGTAAATGCAATCTCAATCTGATGCAGTTTTAGTGATCATTTCTACCTTCAACGCAGAATCCCAAATTCTTCACTTTTGGAATGTGCTCACATGAAGGTCCGTCAAAGGAGGATATGAACAGAGTCAAGTTTACCTTCACTTTAGTTGCAAAAGGCTGGTCGAAAAAGAAGGACAAGCATGACGAGCCACCAAATCAAGTGAAGATTTTAAAAGTCCAAGGAACAAATCCAGGATATGGAGCGACCGTAACAATGTTTCTTCAGTCTGCTCTTACGATTCTGGCTGAGCGAACTGGAATGCCTTCCAGGTGAGTTTTTATGGTTACGATTAATTTAAAATTAAAGTTGTCTACCTAAGTGAATATAATATGTTGTATAATATTTTTAGGGGAGGGGTCTACACACCGGGCGTTGCTTTCGCCAAAACTAGTCTCATTGACCGGTTAAATCGTAATGGGGTTACATTTACCTTTCAAAAATAAAAGTTACCATTTTTGTTCTTAAAGTTTAAATAAACTGCTTTATGTTGGATACAGTAAATATTTCTACAGTAAAAAAAATTGATGTAATTCTAAGAAAGTATCCCGTTCAGTTAAAGTTCTATACTCATGCAATTATTGCCGGTGACCTCGTCTTCATTTCGTATGTCATCAAGTTATTCTATATAAATCGATGATAACAGAGCCAATTACAGAAACTTTTCATGCATTCATATGTAGTATGCAATGACATTAGATACGAATGTGATCCGTGAAAATTTCAATGCATTTATGTATGACAGCTTATGTATGAGGTAGTGGGTCCAAAGAAAATGATTTCTGCAATTGGTCGTGATCCAAGCTTGTCGGCCGTGAGTGGATCTCCTCACCTAAACTCATCATAGCTATGGCTTTGACTGCGCACAAACCATATTTATGTCTTATCTTTTTTTTAATAATGCACGGTATAAAAATTAGTGATTTCAATTGATTACCAAACCTTTGAAATCACTTGAATTTCCAATACGGTTTAAGTTAGTTGATAGATCATTTTGTATTCATTTAATGGGATGAAATTCTATAAAAAAAGACAAGGTCAAGAGTATCTTCATCGAGATGGCGCAACAACAAATATTAATATCATAATGACCGTAATTTTACCAATGCAAACCGCCACAGAAGTGGGTTTTGACGTGTTACAATAAGTTATATTAAATTACAAACAATTATAGAGAATTTTAGTCTATCCACAGGTAAAGAATTGGTGACATTCATGATCATTACAAATGCAACATTAGCCATACTACCACCCTAACATTAAACTTAAAGCAATAAGCATTTAACTGTAGACTGAAAATGCCGGTTCATGGTCCATTTTCGACGAAATGATGTAATCAAACAATTGCATAATGGTCACCAGTTTTAAAACTTGTCACTGAATTGAGATGCCAATCTTAACTTCTGAGACGGATTTGAACAGTTGCATAAATTTTCGTCAACATAACAGCATATTCTTTTTATTTAATATTAGCCAATTCAAGCATAAAACGACCAATTACTACATTAATCGACGGTTACAATGTAAGCACTACACGTTTTCTTGAGTTATTCCACAAATACGTTAAAAATTGTGTACTTGGATTTTTCTTTACTACGGCTAAACAAACCTAAATGCTTACCTAATTCTAAAATTATTTTCTGTATGAAACTAATTTGGTTTTGTCTACATAAAATAATTATGTATTAGTGCATCAATTTTTTTGGGTAGATATCACAATCGGGCCCACTCTTTCACAAGAAATCCTAATGATATAGTCCGATTCATAATTGAATCCATATATTCCTCAACAGCCTCCCTGTTTATCTTACGAAATTTACTCAGGCGATAAGAAATAGGCTGAAGCGCTTTAACTTCTCTTCTCATTATTGCACGCATCCTCCCACTTTTTGACACGCTTTCACCAGGATTCCTCCATTCCCTTAACATATCATTTGTAAACCGATTTTGATACGCAAGTAATGGCAAAAAGAATGCAAGACAAGCAATTGCTAGAACCCATATGAGTATACCTAAGCAAGATGCAAAGGGTGGCATTACCAAAATTTTGTATCCCTGCATTAGAATACCACACGTAAATACCATAATTATTACATATCCGATCGTCACAATGGTAAATGTAACAGGTTCAGAGCAGCTACCAGCCAAATTAAAATAAACAAAGAGAACTCGATACAGCTTGATTGCTCTCTGAAAATCTTTTTGTGATATTTTTCGAAGAGCATTCACAGATATTTCCAAATACGTTAAAAACATATTTGCCATAGTTAGCATGATTCCAATTGCTCTTAAACCCTCCAAAATTGCAAAGAAGTAGTAAATGAATATAGGAATTAAGTAAGCCATGTCCCATCTTCCCATTGATAACAGTGTCAGGTAAATCGGGTCAACACGGAAATCATGGAACACAAATAAGTAGAGGTACATGAATGGTGTGAAGTAATGACATCCCCACGTTGTAGACACAATCGCAATTGCTAAAATTCCTTTGCTCCCTTCGCGATTATCACCTTTCCTCAGAAATTGGAAGATTTCTAAAATTCGAGAAAAGTTTAAAGATCCACCAGAAACGTAATTGGACCGAGGGTGTAGTTTGTTTACCGGTCTTGCGGTTAGCAAACTTTCGATCTGGAATAATTGATTTACATATTTGACAATGTCTTTCGTCTTTGTTGTCGCAATGTAGTCCAGGAGGAAAGCAAAGGCACAGAATACCAGTATATCAGCCGATAGTAACCAATTGAGCAACGGGTTTCTTTCCAGTACCCACAATCCCTTTACAAAAGGCGCTAAAGCTACGCCCAGATGCTTGTTCAAAAAACTGTTTTCTATTTGCATCCCAATTGATGACATGTGTGGGGCAAAGTGAATGCCTCCATAGTATCTGCTGAATATCAAACGCAAATTCAATAAGTGAAATGTGAGCCATGTTTTTTTTTGAAAAGTTGGTTGTTTTACGAGTGAGAATAAAAGTTGAAATAAACTGCTCCGAAGGTGATATGTCTGTGTAGCAGAGACCTTTGAATTGAAATTAAGGAAATACTACTTCCCCAATTTCAATTACAAGATGTTTCCAACACAGAAATACTTCCTTTGGTGGATTTCATTATGTTTTTGTAACATTTCAATTTTATTTCAAATAAATGAACAAAATGTTGCTGACAGAATTGCATAATTTAAAAAATAATGTAAAAGTTATGGTGTTTATTTAGTTACAAGTTAGCAATACTTATTACTAATCCCGAAGTTTTTATCTGCTACGGACGAACGCAATTTACATGCATTCATTTGTTCCGAAAATAAACAGCGTATTGTAATGTATGCCATTTCCTTTCAATGAATACATATCTACATATTAGGAAGCCGAAATGTTTTTGAACTCGATTGCATCTATTATTTTACCACGTGCGGAGGCCAAGAGTCATGGTCGGAGTTTTTGCGACTATAAAAGTCTAACCATTCCAGTTAGTGCAATTGCAGTAAATTGACTTATGTCACTGGATTACGCCATTCTTGCAATCAATATATGACACGCCGGCTTTGCAAAACAAACAAAATGGAATTCTAAGAAAATTGGATCATGTCATATTCTCTGCTCCTTTGTTACACTCACCTGAGCAACGATCAACAGTTAGTCGTTCCTTACCATAGTTTGTCTCCTTATAACCATCCTTTTTTAATATTTTGTTTGACTTAAAATCAAACTCTGAACAACTTTTGCCCTGAACAATTTTGTCTGAAAGTGAATTTATTCTAAAAAAAATCGAGGCTCCAATTTTCCTTCTGCTGTCAGTTTCCAATTCTAGAGATTTAGAGGGAATTCGAGACTGATAGGAGCAAAAGTTGTTCAGAATTTGATTTGAGTTGAATGGAACCTTAATAAATAGTAGTTTCAAGAGGACAAACAATGGAGTCAGAGGAATAACGGTATACCGTTGCTCAGGTAAAAGAAAAAGTGGGGGAAGTGACATGATCCGATATTCTTAGAATTCCATTTTGAACGGTATTACTCTCTCGTTTTGGTAAAAAGCGGAGAATGCCGTGTGATACCTTGCTCGTTGGTTTAGAATTATAGGTCGTGTTTCCCTAAAATATGTTAAAACTCCTAACCCATAAATTTCAAATACAGCCGAGAATCGTATTCATTTAAACAGCTATGGCCCATCATTTCGCAACACAACTAGCTGCTTAGTTACGAGCACCCAGCTTTAACCACCTCTTTACCGTGATAATTCGGCTAAGTCAAACTGAGCAACATATTTTTCCATTGTCATGGTAACGTAACATGGGGTGTTTCTTTTGTTGCTTAAGTAGTCCTGATTAAAAATGAATTACAACGACAGCAAAAGCGCTAAAAGCTCACAAACGAAAAAGTCAATTGATGAAACCAAATATATTATTTGCGTGCCCACTCTTTCATAAGGAAACCCAAGGATATAGTTCGATTCATAATTGAATCAATATATTCCTGAACTGCCTCCCTATCTATTTTTCGAAACCCACCTAGACGATAGGAAATAGGTTGAAGTGCTTTCACCTCCCTTTGGGCAATTACAGACATCCTCCCATTCTTGTGCCAAGACTGACCTGCATTCCTCCATTCCCTTAGCATATCAGAAGTAAACCGATTTTGAAAAGAAAGCAGAGGCAAGAAAAACGCTAGACAACAAATCGCAAGAATCCAAATCAGTACACCAAAGCAAAAAGCGAAGGGAGGCACAAACAAAATTTTATATCCCCTCATGAGAACTCCACACGTTAGCACCATAATTATTACATACCCTATACTCATAAGAGTAAAAACAATTGGTTCAGTACAACTTTCCGCCAATGTGAAGTAAACAGAGAGAGTTCGATACAACTTTATAGATCTGCGGATATTTGTCGTTGAAATTGTTCGAATTACATTGACAGAAATTTCTAAGTATGTTATAAACATGTTCACAATCGTCAACATGATTCCAATTGTTCGTAACCCTTCCAAAATGGCAAAAAAGTAGTAAATGATTGCGGGAAACAGGTAAACCATATCCCACATTTTCATCGACAAAAGTGTCAGGTAAATTGGATCGATCCGGAAATCAACGTACATAAATAAGTAGAGATACACAAATGGTGTGCAGTATTGGCACGCCCAGGAAAAGACCACAATAGCTATTGCTAAAATTCCTTTGTTCCCTTCGTGTTCCTTTCCATTCTTCAGGATTTTGAAGAGTTCTAAAATTTGCAATACGCTTTTGTATCCAACGCCACCCGAAAGGTATTTGGATCGCAGATGAAATCTGTGAACTGCTTTGGCAGTCAACATATTTTCAAACCATATTAGTTGATTTGCATACTTCACAATGTCTTTTACTTTCGTTATAGCAATGTAATCGAAGAAAAAAGCGAGAGCGCAGAATGCTAGTATGTCGGCTGATATTAACCAATTAAGCAAAGACTTTGTTTCCGGTGCCCTTAGTCCTTTAAACATAAGGTACAGATAAAGCATAGCGGCTGGCAGGAATAGAGCAATATGATAACAACGGAAGAGTAAGGCACCTCCTCTGGTTATGTTTTCGACAAAACGTTTTGACTTTCGTTCCCAAATGATAATATACCGAGGACAAAGTGAATGCTTCCATAGGACATGCTGAATATCAAACGCGAATTCGATAAGTGAGATGGGTGCCATGGTGTTGGTTTAGTTGTTGCTCCAACAGTCAGGATAAAAGTATTACATAGCTCGGTGGAAGAACTTTTGTGTCAAACACAGTTCGTCAACAAATTATGGAAATAGCTGGACAGTAGTTTGAAATTTTCTTGATTTCGCAAATTGTTGTAATTCCAATTGTCTAAATGACCAAATGTAATCTCTCTAAAAAACATTTGGCATCAACTCAAGTTAAAATGGATAAATGACGCGTATCCTTCCGCTATCCCGTGTAATGTTTCTTTTCCTGTAGTTAAGCAAAAGGGTTCTGAATTTGACTGCAGTTATGATATTTACCGCCTTTGCAAGGCAAAAAGCATTTTAAATTTAGTTGTGTGAATAAACGAGGCCAACCCCAGGATTAGATAGTAATTTGTGACCTTAAATGGCTTAAATTTGTAAAAAACTCTTTTTGCCTAATTTTGACTGCAAATTTCAAATAGATGACGACGTGCTTCCATACATTTAATACATATTTTGCCCCAACCCATCTAAACATCAAATAAACAAACAAAGTATTTTTAGACGATACAAGTTAAATTACAAATTTGTTTAAAAACAGCTTAGACAAGGTTTCCCATACCAGTATGTAAGACATTTAAATAAATGATTCTATATTGCTTCTGCTGATTCACTTGCGCTTCTATGGAATCAAATCGTTTGATTTGATTCACCTTAGCATTTGTAATCAACCATTGTTCTGCTTTTAACGTATCAACTTAAGATCGAATCGTTCCACTCGTATTTTATTTCTAAAGCCATACAAGACATCCCCGTATGTCCACTTTTCCAACATCCAGTTGATCGACAAAAACAAAGCGCTCTTAAGATATAGAGCTTTCACAAATATATAAATTGAAATAAAGAGCATCAAAATTATGTAAAGTTTTTCTAGAGTTACGTAATCATTCTGTTTAGCAGCTTTAGTGAGAGAGGAGGAATCAAAAAGTGGAGCACCTTCGTCTAATCCCTCTGCCCATTCCGCTTGCTTCAA
Organism: Seira musarum; assembly: GCA_027743895.1. Taxonomy (NCBI): domain Eukaryota; kingdom Metazoa; phylum Arthropoda; class Collembola; order Entomobryomorpha; family Entomobryidae; genus Seira; species Seira musarum. The sequence goes on from JAHZMX010003560.1 coordinate 20,706, forward strand.
GATGTTTTCTTGTAACCCGCTTTCAGGTATTCTTATAATTGTTTTTGCTAACCAATATCTGCTGACCGTGTACAAATAAAAAAATGTTGTTCGTTCATCTATATGTTCGAGAACTACAAAACAATGATTAGTTTTGTTTCCGTAGGAACTCGCAAGTTTTTCAATTTTAAACTTAGCCAAAGGAGGATAGACGCTAAATAGTCATTTCCAGGCCAAAATTCACGTTGGTAACGTTTTCCTGCCATTTTCGAAGAAGATGCCCCAACTGAAACCTAAATATTTCAAAGAGCCACCAAGACCAATCCTGATTTTGGTCTTAAAAAATTCGGAAAGGCCGAATCTACCTTTGTGCCAATTTTCGTGATTGGTCTCGATGGCTCTTTTGAGATATTTATGATGGCCTGGTTATGACTACCTATCGTCTATGGTCCTTTACACCCAAGGAAGGCCAATAAAACGCAAGCAAACCAGGTCGATTTGCAACTGCTTAAGCAACACTGATATCATCAAATTGCTTGAGTACAACATTAAAGCTGCTCTTAAAGACTGCAGACATGTTACGAATTTTAAAAGACGGTTGAAAGTTGAAAATAGTATGGGTAGCGATTATTCAGAATTTTGTAACCACTATCCACCATTTGTTTAAAGCTGTTCATTTTATGCTGCGATTGGGCTGCAAGAATCCTTATGATATTATTCCCGTAGAAGTTGGCCAAAGTCCCAGAGAACAAGAATACGTGGAAAAATAAAATTTTGATTTTGCGAGAAGTCCAATTTCGACAAACTGTCCGCATATTTGTGAAATGTGAAAATACGTTAATCCCAATGCATTCATTACACTTATCATTGAGACTACTAAGCTTAATATTGCATACGATACGGCAATTACTAACCAGACCATTGGTGGGAAAGATGCGAACCATATTGACTCAAACGACTGTAATATATCAAACTTGTTAATCGACCGACAAGGTTTTAAAGCTTGAATATGTGCGTGGCTTCGTAATTACTGAGTCACTGCTTTTCAATTTAGTTTTCCGAACGCCGATAATTTCATTTGCAACTCCTTTAAATACTCGTGCCTTCCAAGTTTAGATGCATTTATGTTTTTGTTTAACAGATCCTGGCAATATTTTTCAATCAGCCAGTCTCAAAAGACCTTACCGGTCGGCTTATGGCGCTTGGCCTTTTGGGTGGCCCTTACGAGTTTCGTATAAATCGATAGCTCCGTTCAACCGCTATAAAACACTTGCTGGGCACAAGTTCCTATCTTTATGTACAAAATCCGAGTCGATTTGTTAAATTTTTTCGTACATTATTGAAATGAGAGTGGAATGTAAGAATAAGCTTGATGATTATTTGAGAGTTAATTATCAAATCACAATTAGGTTGACAAAAAAATAAAATGATAGTAAAAAGCGAAATAAATTACGTCGTACATTACTAACGTCGCATAAATACTCACCGGATTTAATAAATAAAACAGGAAGGTGGTTCTATGTAGACGACAGACAGCCTTATTAGTGTCCAAAGGCTAATACTAAACAACTATGGGCATGAACACGCAACATGACTAATTTTTATCAATATGTATGACTACCTATCTGAGTAAGTGACTTCACGTAAGTGTATATCCATATCACTATCACCATTTCGCAATACGTGTCACTAACTAGTTAACGGTTAAGTTAAGAATCAATTTAGGGTAAACAATTTTCAAACGTAAGGAATAAACATAAATTGAATATATGCGTGTAATAATATTTTGTCCGCGTTTGTCTAATTCCTACGTGAGTTAGCAGCATTTTCTCTAGTATACCGAGTGTGTTTAAGTGAGAGTTTTGCGCAATAAAATACAACTGATTTTTTAGATACCAAATTCATTTTAAAGGAGCTACTTTTTTCACTGGTTTGTTGTTCACTTTTTTGTTCCTTACTCTGTGTATCGAGCTAGTAATCGGCGTAAGAGCAACATAATAAGCATTTAATTTTTCAAGCAAACATTAGGCTTGCTCACATCATCCTTATCGGTATTTTTATGGAAAAAATGCCGCCTTTTTGATAATTCTTGTTGTACTCATTACGCCTAATTTAATAAATGACTTCACCATTTCTACACTCAATACATACGTTACTCATGGTTAAAGCAATCAGAAACGTCTTTGCGTGATAAAGTTGCCGTTTTGATTAGTCAGAAACACATTTTCGATAACTTGACAAAGTTTCTCTGCATAAAACAACAACCATATCACGGTGTATATATGAATTTATATCACTAAAGAGTGAGCTGAAACTCCTCAGAGAAAATTGAATAATTTTTAATAATTTGAAAAAAGGAGATTAATCGTATTGAAATACCAGGTTTTGTTCGTCTTGCTTTCTACTTTGAGATGATATATAATTTTCATCACCTTCAGTAACGCATTGAAAATGAATGCCGGTGAGATTGCACAACTCCTGAACTACAATTTTCAGAACGTAAAATCAGAAGACCTTTTATCAGAGAAAAATATTTTTTTTCATTCCGAAAAGCGATGCATGTTTTTATGGGGTTGTCATTAGGAAAATTAGCGGGTTTAGGAAATACGATGGCGTTGCAAACTCAATTCCATTATGTCAAATACTAATTTTTTTTAGCAATTTAAAATATTGAACCATCCACTACTGTTGACAATAAACGTGTGGGCATTGGGTGCATCTAACTCATTACAGGGTACAGATATTTCAATGTCCAGTAGCTCGTTTTAAAGCTGAGATTGATGCCGTTACTACGTGGGTAAATATGTATGCAAGTAGGCATTGTGCTAGTGCAATTATTATTTTTTAATTTGCACGAAATGATATGATCCAAAATATTGAATGCAAAATGATTGTCAAAAGCTGTGAACATTTTTCAGCGTTTTTCCTAATTCGCTCTTTCAAACGTCATTTATACTATGACTTTAGCCACAACGATTGCTTTAAACACAAAAAACTGAATCTAGCGATCACGGTTTTCAAAAAATTCGCCATTCAGTAAGCATTACGTTAAATGGGGAAAAATGTCAGAAAATTTCAAATTGTCCCTGTGACAAAGTGCTGAAGACATATAAGGTCGACCCATGATGTACGTTAATCACCGTAAAGAACTGCACTAGATGCACCGAAGACCAATTTCTATCTCTCCAGAAGTCCTAAAATATGCGAAGTAGAATTATCCAAAAACCAGGAATGTTAGTAATCTGGTAAGCCTGAAAAAAATTAACGCAGAGAGCTTACACAACTGAGTTCAGCAATGAAAAAATAAGTAACCAGTAGAACTAAAGTTGCTCTTTCTAATGGTGTACGACTCCATTGGCCAAAGCATTGGCGGCCGACACAAAAAAATATTCAATTTTCCCTGAGGAGTCTTATATCAGCCCCTTATTTTATGATATGTTTGACTAAATAAGTAAGGAATTAATTAAGTGATGAATAAATTTACAGTAAGCAGCTTTCCAATGTTAGCCTTTACCATACAAAATAGTAATTTAACACGCGTAATAAACTTGTATTCGCGTGTTGGCTTAGTCTTGCCTGTAAGTATGATTTCCTCTATTACTGAGAGTGTGTTTTATAAGTTGATAGCGCCATACACTATATGAAAGACAATACATGAATTTATTTCCTTCTTACTAATAGCGTACTTGATTAAATTTTTGAATAATTTAAATCCATAAGGTTTGCGACAAGCTTAAAAATATTTCAGTAACTGTCTGAGCCTAACCTATAGTCGACCGTGAAGTCCTGTTCTTCAAAAATTTTTTTGGAGAGCTTTTTGTTTTCAAATTTGTTTTTGCGAATTGAAGATTCGCTATTAGCGTATTCCCAAAGATAACTATAAAATTTGTTCATTTGAGACTGACTTTAAACTTAAAACAAAATGAACAAAATTGGTAAACAAGATATCCGACTCGAAGATTGTATAATTTGGAAAAGTCTTGAAGGGCAACCCGCAGTTCTCGCGAATAGATAGGTGTGAATGCAACTGAGATTGGCATGTCTGGCAGCAAGGAATGAGCAGAACTGATCCTGAAGCGCCAATGGGATAAACTCGAACGCTTGAAGTCAACTAGTGACCTACTTTTATACTCAACCGCTGATTGACAACGTATTGTCAAAACCACTTTATCCAGCTCCGCTAGTAACAGGCATAAAATGCTGTGTTACGCACCACGAAACGGTTTCTTTTGGTGGATTTTATTAATTTCTTTAAATTGGAATATTCCCGGATGTATCATGTTTGCATCAAAATTCACCATTCGTTATCGCCATACCGACATGAACAAGTTTTTGCGAAATCTCTTGCCTTATTTAAACACTCATCCGGAAAAATACGTGTTATGGTTCCACTCGACAGCAGTTGCTAAAGATACATTACATGGCGATTTACCATACGAAGAACTACGACAATTCATGTATCACTACTATTTAGGGGATGAAAAAATTCCTCGACAATTTTACATACACACGCAGCCAATTAATGTTATTGTTGCATATTTTGAAAGGCATATGATAGAATGGATTTTTAAGGACTTAGAAGATCATTTGCAGCAACTTAGTACGGTTTTGATTTTACTCGAATTTAAATGGAAAATTCCTTATACCCGAATAGATTTCTCAAAAAAAGGAATGCAATTCTTCCCTGCATTAAAATTCTTGGTTCTACCATCAATAGAAGAAAACAATTACCAACGATTGTCTTTGATATGTGCTGGGTACTGTGTCGATTCTAATCATGATAACTACCAGTTGACAACAAAATCCTTTTATGAATTCTTAACCAATCCAGTAAAACGTCATAAAGCCATATTTCGTAATTCTCCCGTTGCAACTAAGGTGATTGCTAATGTTAGGTCGAGATTACCAGACTACTTTTCAGACCATTTGCACGCAAATGATCCTTATGCTTGCCTGAGATTTATACCGGGAAACATAGAGTTACGATGGTGTGACTATTTTCTTGTTCAGTGGATGTACGTGTCTAGGGAACACAACATGAATATTTCAATAGTGTCTAAGTATAAAAGAGTCGTAAGCACTACACTCAATGATCAATATATTACCGGACCTTGGAAACAACACATCGCAATGAATCAGATGCGCGCTTTTGAATTTTTTAGTTTGCGTTTTGTTGAGTTAGATGCAAGTCTAATGTTTTATTGCAAATTTGAGGAAGCAGCATACGCCGCAGCAACTATCGGGATATGGACATCGTCCTTCGACTGCGAGGTTTGGATTAGTTTTGTAGTCTTGGTTGTACTTGTGGCATATACACTCGTACATGTTGTCAAGGTTACTCAAACAAAAACAAAATTTTTACCCGAAGAAATCTTACTTCTCATATTAAATCTTGTTGGAAAATCTGTCGAGTTCACGGGAACTTGGAGCAACAGACACAACATTTTTATTCTCTTTACTTTTCTGTCAATTTTGACGGCGAATCTTTACAGTAACTCAATCACCAGTTTGATTTCGGTAAAATCGCCTCCAGCTGGATTTCAAAGTGTTAGGGATATTTTCCAGGATGGATATAAAATTATCTTTCATAATAGCGTTCGTAAAGACCATTTGGAAACGGATTTGAAATTTAAGCAAATAGTCTCAAATAGTTCTCTGTTTATGATTCATTCAAATTTTTCTAACGAAAACATGGCTTACATGCTTACAAGGAAGGGTATTTTTATTGTAGAAAAAAATTGCCGCCACATATTCCCAGCAATGTATTACCACATAGCCTACACTTTTGTCGATTATAATGCAAACTTTAAATGCTTATTTGTAAAAGAGCCCTTGAAAACATACCCAAAGTACGCGGTTGTGTATACCGTCAACCGAGATTGGATAATCCAGACTGTTCAGAGGACATTGGAAAGTGGTCTTCATGATAAACTTATGGAGTGGACCGAAAGAGCTGAAGTGTTAGCAGAAAAAACATTAAATTACACTGAAAAGCATTCCCTTAAGCCGTCTATTGCACATGACGATATCAACTTCAAAAAGTTTTTGGTTCCTTTAATTTTTTATTTTGTTTGTTGTATCGTCAACTTAATAACGTTTCTGGTTGAAGCTTTTTCCAATTCCAACGTTATAGTTCAGGATTTTATAACGGCTTATCGTTGGGGTAGAAGCGTAAGAAAACGTATCACCGATATTTTAAGGAATTTGCGCATGTTCGTAAGTGATCTTATCATAGCAACTAACTACTTGCTGCGTTATCAAATCACCAGTGAATGACCATTTGTTACTACATAACTTAGAGCATGGGGAGTAAGGTGTACCTATTCCATGTAGTTTTGNTCTGGTTGAAGCTTTTTCCAATTCCAACGTTATAGTTCAGGATTTTATAACGGCTTATCGTTGGGGTAGAAGCGTAAGAAAACGTATCACCGATATTTTAAGGAATTTGCGCATGTTCGTAAGTGATCTTATCATAGCAACTAACTACTTGCTGCGTTATCAAATCACCAGTGAATGACCATTTGTTACTACATAACTTAGAGCATGGGGAGTAAGGTGTACCTATTCCATGTAGTTTTGTTTTGACTTTCAAGATTGGAATGACTAAAATAAACTGTATTTTTGAGATATTGCATTGTTATGTATTGCTGTTTGTTATCACTCTCATTTGTTTGTATTCCATGTAAAATTCTATAAGCCTTCCAGATTGCGTCGATTTCAATGTGAAATTTCAGCAAGCTCGGGCTTAGTAATAGTAGAGATATCTGCTGGACATAAAAGTAAGGTCTAAAACATGAAGCTAACTATTATCATTCGATTAGAAAGCTATTTCTACAAAATAGCATGCGATTGTTTTCTGCGATATCGATTCGATTAATTGTCTTTGTTTACGTGCTACAAAATTTTTAGGTGAATACGATTTTATTAATTCGACTTTTTCGATCACTTTGTTACTTGTAAGAAGGGGTCGATTATAAGGTTCCGACAAAACCATTATTGAAAGGGGTCACCCATTTGACAAATCTCACGTCGAAAGGTCGAAACCCACTATACGAATATGTGTAAATTTATCATTACGCATACACGAACAAATATGTGAGCAAAGGTATCATTGTCTTTCATAAATTGAATGCAGAATCTTCCCTCCCCATTTGCGTAGTTTATGCGCACTTCAAATTGTTTCACGAAAAGATCAAGTGCCTTCCCATAACTCATCTGAATGCCACAAATCACTGTGTCACTCTCCTTGCCTAAATGAATAAAAAATTTCGATCTGGAGTCTCGTTGTGCCAATAAATCGAATAGTGTGCTTCTGGCAACATTCATGATTATTTAGCAAACACAAATTTCATGATTTCTATTGTTTCTAAAAAACAAATTCTTTCAACAACGAGGATTGCTTCATGTGCCACAAATGAAGCATTTGCCTACACCTAATTTCAATTGCAATTGTTGACCGACAAAATTGTGAATAGTACTATTGTAAAATGATCCATGCTCCATCGTATTCAATTGCTGAAACTCGAAACATAATTTTTATAAACAATCCCCGATCAGGCAAATTCGAGACAAATAGAGGCATGGGCACGAAACTTTGCTTGGTTTATCCATAAATGTACGAATACTTATCTGTTTAAGTGCCTATATATTAGAATATATCTATACCATACTTTCGCGACACGTGTCAATAGTTTAAAGGCTTTTAATTAATTTAGGAAGCTATTTTGTGTAAACAACTTTCGTTTACGTAGGCCATCAATGTATAAAATGAATTATTGCGTGTAATTATATTTTATATGCGTGTCGCCTAAATCCTTCGACCGCTGTTTTTTTGGCAATAACAATTTACTACATGAATTTGCTTTCTGTATTATCGCAGTGAAGTAAAACACTTAAGCAAGTATTTCAATGCTTAAAATTCCAAAAATTTCTAACACAGCCAAACAATATTTTTTAAGCTGTCTAAAACCGTTCCAAGTGCATTTTTGTAGTTTAATACAACTGTTGATTATTATGTACAGCTATTTGAAATTTATGGCTTAACAGTATTACACTAGTTAATACGGCTTTGTAGCAAACTTTTCACCCAGAAATTTCAAAATAGCTTTATTCGGTAAATCTGTATCTGAAAGAATGTTGAGTTGCGTCTCGCGAAGAGGTTTGGTTTGGTTCATTATCTTACTTTCCTCCAAGGGTATTATCAGTGAAAATTCAACA
>JAHZMX010003561.1:0-11520 GCA_027743895.1 Seira musarum
CTAATTTTTATTCGTGTAAAAAAAATTGTTCTCTCCATTTTTTGGCAAATGAATTACTTTTAAAATAGTATTTTTACTTCTGACTCTAAACATTTTTAACAACTTAATTCATCTCTAAAACTCTCCAGTTATTGTGTATATTCTGAACAGATAAGGTAATGATACTACTCCTACATAATTACTTTTCTCGTATTTATAATTGTTAGTGATAGGTATGTCATTCAGAATTGTAATTGTATCGCTTTTACCGCAAAACGTTGTAACGTTCAAGTTCAGCTGATTTGTAAAAATTATCAGTTTCCTTGTTTCAGACGTAGTTTGTGTGAGTCGATTCGTAAGTATAGTTGAGCCGGAAAAGTGTTAGTGGCATGGTCATAGTCATTGGCCTTGTCTGATCGATAGCAAGGAAGCGTTTAGGGAAATATAAGGTCGTAATGGAAGATAGTCGCTGAGTTTTATGGAATTGTATTGTGACAGCAAGTCTAACTCTGTAGGCTTTGATCAATTGAAAGTTTCAAAAAACAATATTATATTCTTAGAGTTCAGTTCCATGAACTTATATATGTAGGGGGTGTGGCTGCAGTGACAAGCAAAAATTTAATGAGCGATAATTAATTGAAAAAACGAATAATATATTAATCAATGTTATATTGTTATTGTTGGTTCCAGACTTGAATTCAAGTAACGAAAATGGCTAAAGCTCCAGCTATTGGTATTGATTTGGGAACTACTTACTCCTGTGTTGGAGTATTTCAGCACGGGAAAGTGGAGATCATTGCAAATGATCAAGGAAACCGAACTACGCCCAGCTATGTCGCGTTCACAGACACCGAGCGTCTTATTGGTGACGCTGCTAAAAACCAGGTCGCTATGAATCCAGTCAACACCATTTTTGGTAAGATAATAGTAAAAAAATTTGCTAAAGTATAGTTTAGCTCCGGGTAATGTTGAGGGATGATTGAAATTACTTGAACTGTTTAAGGCAGAAATGTCTTGTGCCGGATTGAATTTTCTCTCATCGTAATTCCCATTCATTCGTATTTATTTATTTATTTCATTTTTATTTTAGGCCCTTCGTGATGCCAAGATGGACAAGGCCCAAATTCATGACATCGTACTTGTTGGAGGATCTACCCGTATCCCTAAGATTCAGAAGTTGTTGCAGGACTTCTTTAACGGAAAGGAACTCAACAAATCCATCAATCCGGATGAGGCTGTTGCCTACGGAGCTGCTGTCCAAGCCGCAATTCTTCACGGAGACAAGTCGGAGGAGGTTCAGGACCTTCTGCTTCTCGACGTTACCCCTCTCAGCTTGGGTATTGAAACTGCTGGTGGTGTGATGACCACTCTTATCAAGAGGAACACAACCATTCCTACGAAGCAAACTCAGACGTTTACAACGTACTCTGACAACCAACCCGGTGTGCTGATTCAGGTGAGCAATAATTTAAATCAAATTGAATTTGAGGATGATACGTAATTATAATTTAAACCCCATTTAATAATATTGTATTTTCTCGTGTGTTATAGGTCTACGAGGGTGAACGAGCCATGACTAAGGATAACAACTTGCTTGGAAAGTTTGAACTTACTGGCATTCCTCCAGCTCCTCGTGGAGTTCCGCAAATCGAAGTTACTTTCGATATTGATGCAAACGGAATCCTTAACGTGACAGCAATTGAAAAGAGTACGGGCAAAGAAAACAAGATCACCATTACTAACGACAAAGGTCGTCTCAGCAAGGAAGAGATTGAAAGGATGGTGAACGAAGCAGAAAAGTACAAGGCGGATGATGAGAAGCAGAAGGACCGTGTCGCAGCTAAAAACAGTCTGGAAAGTTACTGCTTCAACATGAAAAGCACTGTGGAGGATGACAAAGTCAAAGAAAAGATTCCAGGTTGGTGACACCGCTATTAGAATTGCCACTGAATATTCATGTATATATTTTAATTGGAATGAAAACTTAAAAACATTTTGCTTGATTTTAAACAGAGGAGGATCGTAAGACTGTTACGGACAAAGTCAACGATGTCATCAGGTGGTTGGACGCTAACCAGCTGGCAGAAAAGGAAGAGTTCGAAGATAAGCAAAAAGAATTGGAAAAGATTTGCAACCCTATCATAACCAAACTGTATGCTGGTGGAGCTCCACCCCCAGGTGCCCCAGGAGGAGCAGGATTCCCAGGTGCCGGCGGAGCTCCCACGGGTGGTGGTTCTGGCGGTCCAACAATTGAAGAAGTAGATTAAATCACAAGCGTTTTAGTGTTATTTGTAATTCATAAAACAATACGTTCATAAAATATTACACAATTTTTGTTAGCTTTTGTCTCTTATAATTAAACTACTACTATACTAAATTCCTTAAAGTAACGATCTCTTTTGTCTTTTTTGAATCTTTTTCGTGAATGAATGAACTATGAACCCCCGTTATAATTTGCTATGATAAGATGCCTACGACATAAGGATTGATTTTTAAAATAAAGGTCAGTACGAGATGTAACACCAAATGCAATCGAATGACTCGGAAACTTGCCACTTAAATGCTTAGTTGTAACAACGTTTTATTGAGATGACATGACGCTACGCATTTTTCATATGCGCATAATTACATTTTCAATAATATTTTTCCGTCATCTTTTCTAAGAAATCATAATGTAATCATATTCATTGGAACGCAAAGCCACCTGTTTCATTCATCGAGGTGAACAATGAAGTTGAAGTGAAGTAGGTAATTTCTAAGAATTCATTTTCATGATGATGACCTGTTCCAGCTCCAGCTCATGAAAATGATTTGAACAAAGATGCTAGGCTGCATTATTGCATACAACACAAAATATCAATATGCCCCAGTGGAACGCGAGCCACTTAAATTTTTTGGAAAAGGATTATTGTTTTCAGCCGACAGAATGTCAGACGTGAAGATATATGATACAAAGTTTTAATTTAGGCTACAGTAATTGCATTACTCAGTGGTATTATCTCAAAACTAAAAAGCTGAATTAGTTGGTTTTTGTTTATATTTTTTCTTGTGCTCGTCACGGAATGTTGATAGTTCTGTGGATGATTTGAGAATAATCTGCGAATACCTCTGGTGATTGATTACAAGGTTCCCGGTTCCATTGATTGACTATATTCAATCATCATGTCTGTTAACGTCAGGCAACAGCTCCAAAACATTTCTGGAAATACGTCGGGATCTCACAAGGAACAGTCGGATCGTTACAGGACAATTTTAGATGCGATTACCAAAGGTCCGGAAGAAGAACTTGCGGATAGTTTAAAGGCCTTGGTTGATCAAAGTACATTAATATCCTCCATAATCATTTTAAATTTTATGTATTTAAAATAAAACAGCACTCATAAATTAAATCACGGTTCATTTGTTTTTGCAGTGGTCAACGAAAATGTTTCGCTGGTTGTCTCTCGATTGATCCTATCTGATGTGGCGACGGCGCTAACGAAAATCCCTGATGTAGTTTCAAAAGACGTCGCTCACTATACTCTCGATAAGGTATGAATGGATAAAGGAATAAAAAAACCGAAACTCGGAAATAATCACTTCCATTTTGGTTGGTTATCTTGGGGAAAGTTTTCATGAGGATCTATAATTACACATGAAACACATCTTTCAGAAACCTAACCTAATTTTTGAAGTAATTGAAAGTAATTCTAATTGGAACAGGTACAACCTAGGGTGATCTCATTCGAGGAGCAGGTCGCTACAATTCGTCAACATCTTTCGCAGATTTATGAGAAGCAGCAACAATGGCGTGACGCAGCCCAAGTTTTGACGGGCATTCCTCTTGAAACTGGCCAAAAGTAAGTTCCAGTGACTGATTGTTCTATTAAGTCATCGAGTCGAATCGTTGATAACTTTTTCTCTATATATTTTCATCTTTATAGGCAATACTCTGTTGATTATAAACTTGAAACGTATCTGAAAATTGCCCGTTTGTATCTGGAAGACGATGATGCTGTCCAAGCAGAAGCATTTATTAATCGAGCCTCATTACTTCAGGTAGTATTAGTAATTATATGCTAACAAATGTAATATTTTAATGGCTTTTTCTGCCAAAATTATTTTTGCTAAAAAATGATTTTGCTTATTGTAGAACGAATCGAAGAATGAAGAGCTCCAAATCTATTACAAAGTTTGTTATGCTCGGGTACTGGACTACCGCCGAAAATTCATTGAAGCAGCCCAACGTTACAACGAGCTCTCCTATAGAGTAATAATTGCAGAAGAAGAGAGAATTACGGCTTTGAAAAATGCCATGATTTGTACCATTCTCGCGCCTGCAGGACAGCAACGAAGTCGGATGTTGGGTACCCTTTTCAAAGACGAGCGTTGTCAAAATCTTCCGGCGTTCAATATCCTCGAGAAAATGTACTTGGAACGGATCATCCGGAAATCTGAACTTATCGAGTTCGAGTCAATATTACTTCCTCATCAGAAAGCGATAACATCAGATGGCTCCACTATATTAGAGCGGGCTGTTGTCGAGCACAATCTGTTAGCAGCGAGCAAATTATACAACAATATTTATTTTACTGAGCTTGGAGCGCTTCTGGAAATTCCGAAAGAAAAGGCAGAGAAAATTGCATCGCAAATGATATCCGAAGGTAGAATGTCTGGACACATTGACCAAATTGAGTCGATGGTCTACTTCGAAGCAAGAGACTGTTTACCCTATTGGGACAAACAAATCCAGAGTTTGTGTTATGATGTTAATCAAATTATTGAGAAGATCACTAAGGTCGCTCCTGAATGGATGAGTAAGTATGCGGAAGAACAAATGACATGAAAAGTTTAAATTTACCGTTCAGTGTATCCCCAGTGTTTTAAAGAATGTATAAATATGATATTTCAACCAAGCCCTGTTAGTTTACGTCCGCTTTAGCATTTAAATTAATAATTACTTAAGAATTTCTCCAGTGAAAAACATCTCATTTATGTTGCTTGAAGGCGGATAAGCTTTGTTGAAAACTGAATCTGTATATTCCGTATTATTTCGTGGAAGCATCAAATATCAAATAAAAAACATGAACTTGAACCGATGGTTTGGTCGCGTCGCAGGAAATTTGATCTGGTTTTGAAATTCTCCATTTATTTATTCCGTTTCCGTAATAAATACTCTTTCATTTACACTAAATTCAAAACCATTACTAAATTTTATGAAGGATTAATTGATGAAGTCTAAAATTATTTACTCAAAAACAGATTTGTGGTGCATTGCATTAAATTCAAAATGAGTTTATTCACAGAGGGATTTGCTAGAGGATGGGAATGCCAATCAAAGGAAAAGGGTCGTACAGTACTACATTATATATTATTCAATCAATGCACTTCAATGATCAAGGACGAGTTCAATATTTATCATTTGTGACAAATTAAATCACATCACAATTACATACATCTACGCTGACCATTTACACCCTTGTTTAATTTTTATAGAACTTTTTTTATTAGTCTAGTTTTTCCCGTCTTTAATCCTTGATGAAGTTATAATTATTTCTAATGGTTTAATTACAATAATTTGAATTACACGTATCTTAGAAGATAGCATTTGAGATATAATTCAAAAACATTTCCAACAACGTAATACAAGTTCTTATTCTATTTAAAATTGTTTAAAATCATTTCATTTAGTCGTCCACTTTCGAAATCGGTTCACCAAATCCGTTCGCAGAAGAATCGCGAAACAATAGTTTCTTCAGCCTATGATTCAAATCTCTAGAAAGCGGAAGCAACGCTTAACGCAAAACAGTTATTAGTAAAAATGTTATCTATACAGCAACTTCGCAATTATACCTAACTAATACAACACAAAATTCAAACTTATAAACCTCTCTGCTATTACATGCATGCCATCACTTCCATCATGAATCAAGACGCGTACCACACACCAAAGTGCCCATATATTTATCAGAATCCATTTGTGCAATATTTCGTTATATTATTTTATATAATCAGCGACAAAGAATTACAATTACAATTTTAATACATTCTCGCAATAATAATAGGTAGAACTATAATTTATACGCTTCATGAATCTATGGCGTATCACAAAGACACGGAGAGAGATGTGCACATATAAGTAGTTTCATTCACATTTTACTTTGATTTCACCACTGCTGGCTGGAAATATATTTCTCTAAATGCTCATACATAATTACAATTAGTATTCAATTTTTAAGTACTTGAGATAATCACCCATATAGCTGTAATACAGAGTAATTAATTAGCAATTCATTTATTATCTACGGAAATATCATCCCCGTCTCACTTCACCCCAACATATCCTTCGATAACCCAGTTATTCATAAACTTTGAAAATCGGTGAAAATCATTTATCATGGCACCACCAAATCAACATTCAACTGCCGACTACCGTAAAATCCTTAATTAATACTGCTATTTCATGTATTTTAACGACTCGAGGAAAGAAGAAACCTAAAATATTTAAACATAGGGAAACGCCATTACAGCTACACTGCATTGCATATTATTTACAGCCCAAAAAAAACGCAATTTTCTTCTTCATTCAATTATATAAAGTTATTTGACCTTTAAAATGTTAGAGTAATTTAAAATACATTATGAATAAATAATGTACTACGCACTACAATTATATTATTGAAACCATACTAGGGTTAGATTAGATGGCTAAAATCTCCTCATTGATTTGTATTTATTTACCTCAAGTTGCATTCGCAAATAATAATTTTTTTCACAAATCGCACCGCTTCAAAGAAAAAAAGAGATGAGATGACTAAAGAAAATGAAGATTTATCCTTAGCAAAGCGAGTGACACTGGAGCGGATGAACCATGCCTTGCTGCATACATTTCGCAATGCACCTCGGACTTCGCTTGTCAAAACCATTTGCTGCAGGAGAAATAAAAAATGAAAGAAGACATTTAATATTTTTTACTTGAAAAACATGAACCCTGGTTTGGATTTATATTCAAAGACGAGATTTTCGTATTACTCGCTTCGCATTTTAATTCACATTATAATAAGGTTATACCTACTGGAATGTGAAGAGAACTCACCTCTGATGAAACCCTCTGCTGGAACTGGATAATTGGATTTAGCCAATGACCACGTAACCTGTTGTTTTGGTTGTTGGGAAGCCACAACACTCTGGCTCTTCTTATAAAGTGGTAACGGTTTTACTCTCTCACCGACCCCACCTACACCTACACCGAGAGGATTGTAATGAAAACGATTTCCCACTGTTTCACTCTGACTCCGAGGAATTTCCTGCATTTCCGGTAGTGATGAAAAAATCATTCGGTCCCTGAAGAATTCAGGTGATAGTTGTGCGACTACCAAATCGTTCGGCTCATCCAATCGGAAACGGGACCCTCCACCGGTCAAAGGTAGTGAGAGAGGACCCTCATCCCAAACGTCATTATCATCCCCATCATCTTCGATATCATCATCGTCACCCTCTTCAACTTGAACTATATCATTCTTATTTGGTTGAGTGTCACCAGAAGAGTGACTCCATTCTGGAAGAGAGGATGAAGACGACGATGATGTCATCCGGGGGAATTCGGGCTGAAGTATGAGTGAGGAAGAACCAATACGTTTTACTATTCTGCTCCCTCCTTCTAATGTGTTTGCATTTAGTCTTTGCCTTCCTCCGGTTGCTGCACTTTCGGAAACTGGAATGAAAAAAATTGGGGCAAAGTGAAATGACTGATTTTATCGGAGTTTTGTAAATCCCATGACATACATCAGACAAAAGGAAATTGATGATGTATTTTGGTACGCATATTTATATGGATTCTGAGAAATTAGGAGTGGCAGGACTAGTAAAAGTTGTTGTTACATCCACTTTCATGTTAATCAAGAAATTAAGAACTGGCCAATGAAAGCAAAATTGTGTCTCATCTTTCATGAGAAATACTGCAAGTTAGGGGTGGAAAATAAATAAGAAACTTTAATTATTTATTTTTTGAGTAGTTTATTTTAGTGTTCTTAATGAAGATCTGAAGGCGTGAGACCTTGAAAAAATATTGAAGCAAAATGAACTCAATGATCATGGAATGGAGAATCATTGTAGGATCGAATACATTTGAGATGACATTCAGAAAAATTAAATTATTTTCGGACTAACTAATGAATAGATTCCAGTTTTTATAAGGCAAACAAAGACTTTTATTAAGCACGTTTTATGGAACGGATATCTTCATTCATTTATTTTATTTACTAGTGCATGCATACTTGTTAAATGATATTCTTACACGGTTCGACGATGACTACTACTATTGTAATTGTAATTGTGAGAGAGTTAATGAGCTAATTTATAGACTTCTGTGAATGAAAAGGGGAATGTATAAAAACCCACTCCCTCTTCTTCTCTGGGAGCTTTCTCCAGGTATATACGCTATCATGTTTTTCCAGTTGGAGGAAACACAAGGTACAAACACGCACTCCCATTTTTTATCATTTCTCTCACACGCTAAAACAACAGAAACGAGAAAAGCACATTTTCATTTCTCACTTTTTTTACGGTGAAATAAACTCCCATGATAATCGTAATATTAGGTATGTAGCATTTTTTTTTCTTCTTGTGGACGTGAACATGATCATCATTTCTCTCAACTCAACTCAAGCTCATTGTCAGTCAGATAAAAATTTTGGCACGATTTTTATGATGATGGCTGTGACAATCTCCCTGTCATTTATTCCCATTTTCGTGGGTGGGGATGGGAGAGAGAGGGATACTATAAAGATGAACTTCGTTTTCACTCTTCTGAAATGAATTGGAAGTCGTAAAAAGGAAGGCGATGTAATGTAATAATGGGTTTGGCAGAATTAGAATAAACATTTTCATTTCCACACTTGAAATTAATAACTCAACTTGAGCCTTTCACATCGCATCGTGTGGACCGTAGGCGTGAGAAAACGAGATTGGTGATATGATGAGAGGAAAAGTTGGAAAAAATTAAAATGATGTAAAATAATGTTATTCTTATTTCGAGACATTACGGTTGCAGTACAAACTGACTGAAAGCTTTTGTTGAAGCAAAAGTGAAATGAGAATCAGGTTTCAAGAGCATCAAGAAGATGGGGAAAAAGCAGGTGTGATAACTCATTAACCAAATGTCATTGTCACAGAGAGAGACTTCTTATAGCCTTGATTCTCACAACCACGTACTTATGGGGTAAAACTTACGTTAGTTGTATAAAATTCCATGTTTTGAGAGTGAAGAAAGGTTACATTTCCAGTCTATCTGTGGACCTCGAAAATTTCCCCATTTTGTTACTCTCCCAAATAATTCTAAAAATAGTTGTGTAAAGTATATTCGTCTAACCGAAACCATCAAGCTTGAAACCTGCTTTCTTTTTTTCGTACAAGCATCACTTTCAAGGGATTCTTTTGCTTTACGTATATCATACGAAAATTTAATTTGTTAGGATTTATTTAGTCTGGAATTCGTGGAGTTTGTTTTCGATTCCCCTTCCAGCATTTCCTCATTTGCCTTACTTCATAAAGCATACTAAACGCAGGAATAATTTCTCCTTTTCCTACTTTACTTATGTGCGGAGGAGTTCTAAGGGAAAGCATGATGAATTATGATAATAATCATAACATTACTCTCACAATGAATGCGGTCCATATTGGTGTAAACGTGAACTATTATTAGCATATTTATTGTACATGTAAACAAAATTCAATTGCATAAGTACAGTTTGAGTTATTAAAATTTAAAATAACATTTTGTGTATAATATTCTATACGGCATAAAGTTATAGCAAAATAAATTGAAGTCATACATAAAAGTATGTTTTACATTTTGCAGTTCTATTAATAGGGCACTCAATGGTAGTTTTAAATTTTACTGACTTGAGAATGTTATTTTTTAATTGTGCAATAAATAAGCCGAAATATACAATCTGAATAAATCCTTTGTTCGTCATCCATTTTCTTTCCCTTCAAAATAAGTTAATTAATTTTGAAGGCGATATTTAAAAACGGCTCGAAAAGAATAAAAACGGACGTCGTCGGAAGGTTAATATCAAGGAGAGACGTATCACAAGTTAATTAAAAACTCTGCATAATATGCTTATTTGACGAGCTTTTCAATGAGATCTTCATGACCTTTCTTCAATGGATTATTTTTCATTTTTTTCATATTTTGTACGCGACGTGGATCTTGTCCGGATGCCCGGAGATGAGATCCATTATAGCAATTAAATTTTGTACAGCTTTTAATCTTCCAACCAACTCGCCCTTCCGTCCTAGGCCAGGTCAACGTACTTCATTTAATCAACACATCCAGTTTAAATGAGGGGAAATTATCACCGATTATTGTCTGTAGACAATGATGATGGCCGAAATGCATGCAAAATTGCAAAGATTAAGCTTGTGTTCCTTTTATGAAATTCTAACATCACTCCTACTCAAACGGCACCCTTTACAAACATTTTCCTCCAATTTTCATTCAGCGATGCAAGTAATATTTCATTTCTTAACCGTAAAACGGTTTTCAACTTTGCAATTTATTTTGCGTCGTGTACAACGATTTAGCATTTTTTTAAACTAACAGACATTTTTCTACTTTCCTCGGCAAACTAAGGTATAGAGTATCATGCCGACTGGCCTTACAATTCTTTTGTCGAAAATAAAATAAAGAATCTACCCAGGTTGGATTGAAAACTGAAAAACGTCGGAACTATTTACTGTTTTACTGTTTACCAAAATGAAAGTCTTGAAAACATTACTTTTCCAGATCTCTCTAATCCACACTACCTGCGTAAAACGTGAACATCAAACGTCACACATCCATAATTACTTCCTCCTTTTTGGAGCGAACTCTACTTTGCTGGAGGAGAATTAAAGGCATTTATTTGAATGATTTTGCAACATATTATTTTGTGTAATTCTATAGAGCAGTTCACTAATAGTAGTCAAACTGACTGTTAGTGAGCCGAACCAGTAAATTACCTGAGTAAACAATGAAAGACTACAAGTACAGTCGTGCCAGCATAAAATTTCACCGAAAGGGAAGTCGTTTACATGACTCACAAACTGTGTAAACCACTTTTACACGAATTAAGGTATCGGTATCGCTTCACTGGATCAATGAGTGAATGACATATATGACGACGATACAAGACGATAAGGAAGAAAATGGCTTGTTTGATGAATGTAAAAATGCAGCGTGGTGTAACAATACAAATACCAGGGATGATGACGATGACGACGTAAAAAACTCGTGACTCCGATTGTCGAATGGAGTACGTATGTACAATGTTCTTTCAAAAACGGTTATCATTTCATCCATTTACCAAAAATGTAGGCCATGAAAATAAATTCATGGAAGTTGCTGATGAATTATAAACAGTGTAAAAATTAATGTAGCTTCCACACGTATCAGTATCAAGTAAAAAGAGTAGTAATTGCGTTTATTCCTTAATCTCTTTCCATATTTCGATGAAGATGAAGGGGGAAATGTAAACAAAATGTAGGAGAAATATGAAGCAGAGGCTAGCAAATGAATCG
>JAHZMX010003562.1:0-16882 GCA_027743895.1 Seira musarum
TGGTTCGCTGTTGCTTTGCTGGATGATTTGTTTGTGTGGTCTAATGTGATAATGAAAAAACATAAAAAACGAGCAAGTATGGCTTTTCCTTCGCCCGCATAATATATTTCTACAGCCTAGTTCACCCGGAATGTATGTACCAGCAAAAAAGAAGCATCAGTAGCATCAACAACATCATATCATTTATAATCATATCATGATCTCTGTGGAGTTATATTCGCCTTTTATGAATTAGCATCTCTATCAATTGAATGAACACTTCACTTTTGACCGCCCATCAGTCCGTATTCCATATGGAATGTGCATGCACACAGGAAATTAAAATTATAAAACGAGCCATTTGATTGATTTCGATTGATTATTGAATGAATGCATAATCAGTCACAACTTTATAGATTTTGAGACTGGATGGGAGGGATAAATATTTCATGAGACACGACTGCCTGGATTTTTCCTTTGAAATAAGATCTGCCCATCACATCGTATTTTTTATAAAATTTTATGTTCGAGAAACATGGAATGACAAAAGGTAAAAACATGTTTATACTATACATATAGCAATAAAACTGACAACGATAACATAAGAATAATAGTAGGTGTGAAGCAATTATTTATGTACTTAGCTTTCATGCAAGGTAAGAAAAAGACTCACTCAATGAAATACATATAAAACAAATTCGTCTTGTCTGTTCCGTGAAACTTACTAACGCTCATCAAAGATCCCTTATTTTTAACCCACATAATAAGCACTGCTGTCTTCATCTTCAAATTGCGGTCTGAACAGCATTATTAAAATCAACTTCGTTCTCTAAAGTACGAGTAAGGTAGATGAATTAACATCGGTTGGATTTTTCTAAAGTAAAAACCCTCAAAAAATAATTTTCTTAAGCTTTCTTCTTTGACTTGAGTACTTACTTATATCTGAAAATCTTTTTGATCGTGATTAATGGTAAAAAGCTAAAATAGGTAGGTTTTATATGTTGAATGTTGATAGTATTGGTGGAGAATTTGATGTTAGTTAGAGATCGCCGAGCTGAATAAAGTCTTGGGTCATGGCGATTATTTCCTGAAGAACCCCGTCTCGTTCCATTGGGTTATTCTCGAGCCATTCAGAAATGGCATTGACGAAGTCCTCTATCCAATTCGTGGAGTTCTCAAAGTTGACTTTTCCAATCAAAGGACTAGCAGCCGCGATGTATATTCCAAACAACAGGCCCATTTTAGATATTCTTCCATAGTCTTCCACGTAATCCTAAAAGACAAAAGATTTTTAATTGTAGATATATTACGCCTGTAAATGACTTACAAGTAGTTTATCTGAGACATTGACAGATATCATGTCACGTGTCTTGCATTGCCCCGATAACGTACCAAAAGTTTCATCAAGTCAAACATATTGAAAAATTACAGCATACTTGCAGTTTTCACTTAGGTTTCCACTTCTTTAGGTACATTTTATAAATTGATCTTTCGACAGTGTATCTGACCTCTCGATACACTGATTGAATTCGTTCCAGAAACTGAATCTTGAGTCGCACATAAATCAGGTTATACTAATCGTTTAAACATTTACTCCAGGCAATGACAATTTCACTTATCTTGGTTCATTTTTACAACACTAATACTATCTGAGTATATTTTTTTTAAATATTGACATTTGTAATGTCGTGTCGTGTCGTGTCATTGTCAAAATCAATTAAAATGACTCGGGTCATCATAGTCATAATTTGCGCAGTTTATTTTAAAACATTTAAGTACGTTAGTTGACTAACCTGAAAAGTAAAATCCACATTTGCTTTCAGTTGCTTCGCACTGATCTTGAACTCTTCATAGTAAATCCTTAATAGGTTTAGAAGGTAGCGCTTTCGAACTTGAGGTTTCACGCTGTTGTAAAGGTAATAGCCAACATCAAGGTTAGGAGAGCCGACTCGGTTCATCTATTCATTAAATATAAATACTAGAATTTAAAATGGTTAGCTCTCACGATTTCCAGATAATTATGCCTACAGGCTTAAGACTCCCGCGGTACTTAAGACACTTGTTAAGTTGCAAAAAAAAGTAGGCAAATATATTTTATTTATGAATAGAATTTTTCAATGACCTTCTTCAACCTTCAAAAAAGGGTGCAGGACATTATTTATTGGCAAAAAATCACATAACATAGTTATGGTACATATCAGGTATTTAGGTATGAGGAGAAACATGTTGCGTTTTCTTTCCTACTCTCTATCAAAAAGGTTCTTTCATCCGTATCGAAGATGATGACCGTGACGTCTGCTTTCAGTGATCAATATCAATAGATAAGCAGATCTATTTCTTTCTAGTGAACTGAAAGGGGCAATTTCATTCATTTTTAGTAGAGATAAGACAAGTTAACTTTACAGGTACACGTGAGCATTGATCACATGAACAGTAATAAACATTCTTATCTATCTAGCTCAAATTATCACAAATATACGTATTTTTATACTTGTCAATCTCTTAAAGGGAAGTGACTGGTCAGTTTTTCAATTAATTGGCGTCCTTTTCAAGGAAATAATTTGAATCTGATTCCATCGACTATCGTGAAATGAGTCCGCAAAAAAATGCTCATCACATAACAATTTTTTAAAACCATGTACTTTAAATAGTAGTTATCTGACTTTTTCCTAGTATCATATACTAAATTAATTTCACTATTAAAATGTTTGTTTTATGCCATGTTAAGGATAAATGATTACTCAGCATGACCTTGGCACTGCCATTCACTAAATAGAAAAATAAGCGACCGTGGCCTATGTGCAAGCATCAATATCATATTTCTCCAGCTTACATAATGCATTCGTCGCATTTTTTATTTCAAAAGATTTTATGATTAGATGAAAGGATAGAGTTTATAGTTTGTTTACCTGAAGATCAACGAATTTGAGATGCGTTAAGTTAGAGTTGGAATCTTGGTAAAACATAATGTTGTTGTTCCACAAACTGTAATTATCATTGGAAATCGGGATTAGGAATTAAAAATATATTTTGCAATTTAAAAACACGAGATATTACATACTCGCCATGATTCAAGACATCTAACAAATGACTTTCCTCCACGACATCGCACATGGTTGAGAAAGCGCGAGACGTGTATTTTTCCAGTCTCTCGAATGTTTCAAAACTCCCCTTCAAGTCGCTTCCCTACAAATTGGATTAAAAAACAAGTTAGCCATTTTCATTTCCTTGGCATGGCATGCAAATGGAAGCAAGTTGGTACGTAATAAAATTCGCGCAAAGCATGCATAATGTTTTTTTAAACGTGAGAAAATAATACTAAAATGTGCTTATTTTATGTATTCTTAGCTGTTATTGTAAAAACATCTTTAATGATTGTACTTTGAGCAGACAACACAGCTTCGCGAGAATGGAGTCAATCATGAGCGTGTTAATGTCGGCTCCTATACCATGTCGAATCATCATCCTCTCTCGAGTGTGAGGGAACTTCTTTTTGAAACTTTCCAAGCCCATATCTTGGATTAGCGCATAGGAAACCGAATGGAATCGGGCCAAATGTGATACTACCAGTCTAGTCAACAAGAAAGAGCTCCATTAATATTTCACTTATGTAATTGTAATGCATATTTCATACTAATCGTTTTAAGCCTTAAATAATGCTTTTTTCATTCCAATTGAGTCTGTTCAAACAGGAATAAATGCGACGAAACTAACTGAACAGGATTATCCGCCAAACAGGATTTTTATTCTTATAGTTTACCTATACTTGAATTACATAAAATACGTGACTATGACATGATGACATATTTATATTGACCCAGTTAGATGTGTGGCAGTCGAACTATCTGCTATATTGCGCGAGCAAAAGGTAGCTTTGCAATAGAAAGTGGAAGCACTTTTCGTAAACAAAGCTGATATCCTTCTTCTCCATGAGCAAATTTTTTTTTCTTGTCATTTTTCACGTTTATTTCATAAATGGCACTGCCACCACAGCAGAGGGTTGCCTTTACGAGTCATGACAGTATCAATGAAACTTGATAACCAAGATTCCATTATCATCATCATAGGTAAGCATGTATATGAAAATGAATTCAATTAGGGTGAGGAAGTCTTTAGAATCAAAAGCATTCTCTATCCCATTTACCTTGCCTCGTGGAAAGAGTGACGCTTGGTTCTGTCAAGCATGACGTAATTGTGCTTGACAAGATTTTCCATAATGATTTCCTGCTCTCCAACGTAGAAAACTTTTGGAAACATGTCAAGCAGCTTGAGTGAGCTGAAAAAAGATTAAAACATTTCCTCGAGTTACGGTTCCATTGACATCATTCCAAGAATTTGCCGATAATTGCTAATTGTGTTTTATATGACATAAAACTGCTTATTTCAATTTTAATCGATAATAGAGGTTAATGAATTCTTAGAAATTTTCACGAGCTTAGACAATTAATCATTCATCATACCGCTTGTAACAGCGATTATGAGTGATTTTACAGTGTAATTAATACTACAACAATTCAATAGGAGTCATAAAAAAATAAAAGAAAACATTTAAATATTTTATGACACTTTGGGCATTGTACTGAGAAAAAAGTTGTGGGTTTCTTATGTCCTCGCCAATTTGATAAAACTTCAAGATTGAATATGCTATTGTGTAGATCTTCTCAGTTATATTTTGATAAAAGGTTTACTTTAATGTTATGTCATAATATTCATTGTACGGGGTCGATGTTTCATAAAACCGTCCTTGAAAACAACCCTGAAGTCACCCACCAAAGAGCAACATATTACTTATGCATAAGCAGTGGGTGAAATTCTCCAATGACTTTAGCAAATAAAAAATGAAAACGTGGAAATTACAAAATCTTTCGACTTACCCCGTGCGAGATTCACACAACGTGCGTAATGCGGGCATGACTTGGGTGTAAATGTTCGACTCCTTTTCGAACAAACTGTACTCCTCATCTTCTTTGATTTCCGCATTTTCCTTCAGCTTCTTGACAAAAAGCTCCAGCTCAGGCGCACAATACTTAAAAGGAAAGTGAACTGTGACGAATTTGCAGACGCTTGTAAAATGAGCTGGTAACTCTGGCTCAATATCCACTTTCACATCAAAAATATCAAGAAAGATCCCATTGGATTTTAGAATGTATTCCAACTTGGCGTTGTTCACTTTCCCGGTTTTACATTCCACTAAGGATCCCTCGTACGGCTTTGACTCTATCTGAAGCTCCGCCATTTTCTTTGCAATTTCTTCGGGCGACATTTGCCTCGCTTCTGTAAGAAAGCAACAGTTCTGTTGCCTCTCGGTAACTATTTCCTCTGTCTTCAACATTACGATTGATTTATGGATCTGATTTTTTTTTATCTCCTGAAAAATGATTTCGATTATGTTTTTCGAGACGATTGGGTGATATTCTAACTACGACCTTGAAATTTTTCTGGCATGAAATAAGCGACTCGACTGATAAGAAGCTTAAATCACACCGGAATAATTTCGTGTTGTTATTGAAATGATCCCCCTGCTTCCTTTATTCTAACTCCTTTTCGCAACAAAGTCTGGTAGGATTGATTTTGCCGAACTATATGTCGTGCTAGAGATACGTAAAACTACACAAGTTGCTCATTCCTTGGAGGTATACAGTCAAGACCAGGATGCAAGAACTATACTGGTACTGAAGCATTTCTTAGAACGGCTTATAACAAAATCCGCCGAAGACATTTCCACTGCGAAATCTTTTTTTATCATTCTTTATTCGACTCTTTAATGGAAAAAACGCCTCATTTTACATCGGCAAGTTGCATGGAAAGGCATTTAAAATCATGCACACCATTTTGTTGTGATTAATAATATAATTGACTGAAAGCGTAACTCAAATATACTGTTACACTGCCTACATAAAAGACATCGTGCATTATTTCACTATCCAACCTCATTTGCAAAAAGGCGCATTTAGTCTATGCCTTCAATGATTTAGGTAACGACAAATATGGGCAGCTGGACCGCGAAGCAGTACCATGTGCTTTTGTGCTATATTTTACTACGAATTCGATACCACAACACACCGTCATGTAATTTGTAATTGGCAAATTCAATGCCTACTCAGTCGCCTTTGTCGTCGTGTATATATTCTATATAAAACAAATGAGACGCTACTTATATGATCACTTCTGAATGCCAATGATGATCGTAATGGGACATAACACATAAGAGCTGTAAAATTATGCGTACAAGCACTCATCGTGTCAACTTCTGTTTTAACTTTTAACCACGCTATTCCTTCGATGGATTATCATAATGGGATAATGAGGTGTGAAAATTGGGGAAATTGCTATTTGGAACCTCACTTTAACTTCGTCACTCATACAAGAAGTTTATATTTCACAGACGCACAGATATCACCCACATCACATTTTACGAAAGATTGACTCAGCTCAGATATGGAGCAGTAAGTACCCAGTATAGCATTTTTCTTACTATCTAATTTAAACAAACGAGATCCAATCAATGAATTGATACAGAAATATGGCTAATCAGTAAATAAAACACTAATCAAACTTACGCATAAATGATAATAGAAGATACTATAATTTCTTATTTTAGAGGCCAGTGTTGAATTGGATGATTTTAAAATATAATAACTCTTAGTATGTTACATATGGAGGGAATGAGCTGTTCAAAATTCCTTTGATTGTGGAGTCAACGGAAAATCATTGACTAAAAGGTTCTGATAAAAATGCGATTGATTTACATCATGCATGCATCATCATGTATCCTAACACCAACACAATGTTACCGCATATTAACGTTGTTTTTGATTAGAGTACTACAAGGATAACATTGTTTTTCGAAGATTCATAAGTTCGATGAATGAAATGGTGATCAATCAATGGATATGCGGAATGGTTGCATTGTTCATCTTTATTGTTATTGGCACTGCTTGCATTTTTGCAACAATTATATTTTCTTACATTTTAAAATATTCTATTCTATTCAAGAATTGTTTATAAGCATTCACGTTTAATTCTAGGAATTTTTGCAACGGACATACATATCATTTTCAATAATAAGCATAGGCACATAAAGGAATAATAAGATTGTTGTCACAACCAATCTTATGCCGTCGGATATCCATTATGTACAGCAGCCGATTGCCTTCTAGATCTCGTCTCTAGCTACAACTATAATTTATTGTCAGAGAGAGTTAGCCGTTCGATCAAAGTGACGCCAGAAAATGCAAAGCAGCCGATTGCCTTGTAGATCTCGTCTCTAGCTACAACTATAATTTATTGTCAGAGAGAGTTAGCCGTTCGATCAAAGTGACGCCAGAAAATGCAATATCATCCATTTGCATGCGAACCTGTAACCTGACTATCTTCTTATCTTTTTTGTTGTGTTGTTTGTGGCTAGAAGGATATGTATGTAGTTCTAGGTATGCTAACTCTTACTGTAATGCTGACCTTAACCTGAAATTATCAAAGAGATGCACTTGGAAGTTTGTCGTTTGTACGATTACTTTTGATTTACATAAATTTCTAAAGATGTAATCTAAATAAGTTAGTTATACAATGTTGCGGCATATGAGGATTTCATTTGAATGCTTGAAGAACGTACAAATAAAGTTTATGAATTTTACACTAGCGCAATTCATTTCCATACCCATGCATCATAAACATTTTGTGATCTGTTCAACTTTCTTATCGTTAGTGATGCTCATCGCCCTTCTCCATTTGATTGGTTAATTCGCATTTTTGTTACTTTGTTTGCGAACCGTGGCACGTTAATTTGGTAATACCCCAATGCAATTTAGTTTGACAATGTTCATAAAAAGCATACAAGTAAAGCACAATTAATTCTTAGAAATCTTTTGGAAGTTTGGAATAGGAACGATCTAAGGTTCACAAAAAAATCGCCCTATTGTTTGCAATCATGCGATAATGTATTCTCAGTAATTCATTGTCTTTAATTTTCTATTTCTGTGGATGATCAAGTTGAAACTATAACGGAAACACTTTGATCTGGAATGAGACTTTTATGACTCCATCCAAATGGAAAAGTAAGAATCAGACAAATCAATAAAGCATTACTCTTCGACCTTTGGCAAACAGACGAAATTATTATTTTATTGTCGCAATTCAAAAGACGAGAGAATTATGTGTTGAATAGGTGCTTATATCAATTTAAAAGAAAACGTGACATTCATAGAGCATTACTTCGGCATTTTTAAAGATGTATACAGTATAACAGCATTAACATGCTAAAGTACCTTTTATGCGTATACTTGTATCTTTTGAATTTTCATTGCATACAGATGCAGGAACTTGCTTTTATGTAAGCTTTACATGACAAAAATGCAAATCCTATCGTTACGTCGTAAACACCCATCTTTAACCCCTTCACACTTTTGTGAAGCAGCCGGCTTCATTTGTTTAATGGCACGCTTAAGTGATTATGACGAGGTAGTGAAGTTACTTAATTCACGAAGCATGTGACCTTTGTACACTGGCACCTGACAGTTTATAATATTATTAGATGCCTAAATTAGTATGCATTAAATCTGTTCCTCATGAATGCCAGCGCCTTCACCAGTGAATATAAAGCTAGACGAGTGTCACCAAGAACGTCATGGCCCAAATGATTTTTTCTGCTTGTTTATTATTTCTTATGGATGATGGTATAAAAATTGGCAGGACTGTCCCATCAAAATAAAAAATGTTGAGTAAGTTTCCTTCTCACTTCAACTACTTTTGTCATTAGCCGCAGTCAACGGCCATGGAATTTTAAATGCATAGACAAGAAGAAAAGGCATAGTTACATATATTAGTTAAATGCGATAGTCCTAATTGGAAATGAATAAAATGATATGCACTTTATTTTACGTGAGTTAAAATGGTTGTTCTAGAATAAAATTATAAAATTACATTGTAGTTCAATCACTGAATGCTTTAATATTAAAACCGTACAAGAATAATTTCTCTAATTTAAAGTATTTTTCCTTTCTTAAAAAAAAACTCTTTATTATTCTTTAAAACCTAAGATGGTAGAAAATTGAGCTACCCACGACCACATCTTTAATTGCAAATCGTGTAACAACTTCCTTTGCTATAATTCCAGTTCAATCTTCGATAAGTGCTCCTGCAATACAGGCATTTAACAAGCTGGCTAACGTGCCAGCTAGTAGAGCGCTCCAAACAACAGCAGAAAAGTCTTTGCGACGACGAGGGGCTAAGGTTGAAAGTCCACCTAGTTGAATACCGACGGAACTGAAATTTGCGAAACTGCATAATGCAAATTCAGCAATTCGTTGGCTCCGTTTCTAATTTTCAAATATCAATACATGCATTAAAATTAGTAAATGAGGTCACGTTCACAGAATGGTAGGCCTTACCGTAAGATTTGTCATGGTCCGAAGTCTCTGATAGGCAACAAATTCGTTCACAACAGTTTTCAGTCCAAGAAGTAATGCTATGTCTTCCACATCGTTGGAATCCACTCCAAGGCAATACGCAATTGGAATAAAAATTTTGGACAAAATCCACTGAAATTGTACAACTAAGCTAATGTTTATTTGACTCTCCGGCTAAATGTCTTACAAATGAATTAGTAGTACCTCAAATGAGAGATCATCCTGTCCGACTAAAAATCCGAACCAATTTATTATGGCATTTAGAAAGGCAACAAACGAGATCACTGCTATCAAATTAGCGATAATGTTTCCGACCAGAATAAAACCCTGTGCTGCTCCTTGTGCTGCAGCGTCTAAAGCATTTCCATCAGCCCTAAATAAAAATTTAATTTTTAATTAAAATTTACATAAAGGGAAAAAATCCAACCTGAGTTAGTAATGCTTACAGTTTGTGTCGGAGATAAGTAAAAAATAAAGTTTAATTTGTTAACTTTCCCCGTGAGGAGAGTTATGCTTTAAATGTTTAAAATATTTGTATAAGTCATTCACATGCCATTGTGTAAACGATTTCTTCAAAGTAAGTTGCCAGTATACGTTAGTTGATTCAATAACTATAAATATAACGACAATCAATCGATAATGATACTTTACAATTACAATAAAAATCTCAATTTTAACCACTATCCGCTTCGTGTGGAAAGGCTAGCAATTAACTAAAGCATTTCCATCAGCCCTAAATAAAAATTTAATTTTTAATTAAAATTTACATAGATGGAAAAAATCCAATCTGAGTTAGTAATGCTTACAGTTTGAGTCGGAGATAAGTAAAAAATAAAGTTTAATTTGTTAACTTTCCCCGTGAGGAGAGTTATGCTGTAAAGCTTTAAAATATTTGTATAAGTCATTTACATGCCATTGTGTAAACGATTTCTTCAAAGTTGCCAGTATACGTTAATTGATTCAATAACAATAAATATAACGACAATCAATCGATAATGATACTTTACAATTACAATAAAAATCTCAATTTTAAACACTATCCGCTTCGTGTGGAAAGGCTAGCAATTAAATACTTTTTTACTTCATGTCGGACAAGTTGGGTCTTTTTCCCTTATATTTTTTTTAGTTTTACCCTCCATCCAATGACAAACATATATATTTGGCACTTTGCAAACCCACGTAAAACATGGGCAACATGTATATTACATGGGACACAATTTCATATAACATGACTGGGAAGATTTTGTAAGTCTGTTAGCTAACAATAAGATCATTAAATGACCCCCATTCATCGTCAGATTCTCTCACCAAATGTGGTCAATTTGAATTTTTACTTAGGGTAAAAAAATGTCTTTACTTTGTACTCATAGCCTTTATGTTGCTTGCCATGGTTTTAGATTCCTTGGTTTCTGGGTATACGAGTTTTGATATCGCCAGAGCTGCAGGAGCTGCCATTACGGATGCAGTTAGCAAAGAACTTGCATTAACTCCGAAGCTTATGTATGCCGCCATCACACCTCCTGGAAATCAATCGACAGTTTGAAAGTTTTGAACATTTTAAAACATTTTAATTAATTTGTTGAACTTTTTTGGAATAGTTAATAATCCAATTAGTTAAACATTTCATTTCTTATAAAGTCAAAGAGATTAAATTACCTGTCCTAAGAAAATATTGGCACTAGCATTCATGGACTCTGCTGCTGTTGTACCCAAAAACATTTGAAGAACCCAACCAACTTTCATAACCACCCAAGTCATTATCCCCAAGTAGATACAGCAGGCCAACAAAAAAACTGAAGAAGAATATAACTGACAATGCCTACAATATATTATCGGATATTTTAAATTAGTGAAAGGGATTACTAGATCACGTAAAGTATTTTTTTTACAAATGTAGCGATATATTACATCAAATGCAAATAGTGGATCCATTCCAATAGTTTTCTTAATTAATCCAGTAAAGGAAGAGTCTGTGACCATGAGCTCACCAGATGCCAAATATCCATATATGAATTTTGCACCTTCGTCAGAAAAATCTAGAAATGTGGTGACCTTTAAACAATACCACCAAATTGCATTTGAAAAATTTTGCTTGATAGAATACAATATCCTCATTTATATGAATTGAATCAATTATTTATTATACTACATTACCTTATCGCTGACACAATTTAAGAATGTTCTCCCATCTTCCCAACGGAGTATCAATAGTCCAAAGATAAACTGAAAAGCCATTCCACCAAAAACCTGCCTCCATTTAATACGTCCTGGATGCCGGGAAAATAGCATTCCTATTGCTAACACTGCGATTACTCCTAGCGCCGAAATCATTCGCTTTGGTTTGTTCCACGAGTCGACAACAATGAAAGCAATCACACCAGCGAGAATTACTAAAAACGCTAGTACTTGGGCATACCTGTGATTATAAAACATGCAAATGAATATTTTTAGTTCAGGAATTTAATCTAGGATATGTTTGTGCTCACCATCTCGTAAACAACTTTTGTGCAACATCGATAGGCGGTTTGATAATTCCGTTGTATATAGCTTTTCCGAAGAAACGTTTCAGAACGTGATAATAAAAAAGACTCCAATATGTCAATGCGGTGAGAATGATTAAAAGACCATGGCCATTGCAGTTGTCCCAGGGAAGTCTATTTCGGCGATTGTACGCGATTGCAGTAATAAAATACGCGTTGTACAACACAAAAATAAGTCCTAGTGCTAGATATTTTGCTACTTTCTTATTTTTAACAACTAAATTGTAAATCGCAAGACGAACGCCATTAATTGTTCGAGCTAATATGTTCGTGTCATTTGGATCAAATGGAAGTTCTTTAAATTCAATTTCAGGCATTGCTTCATTATTTTCTTTCTGTGGGATGTCTACCGAAATCTTTTTAGGATTACGTTTTAAAAGAGCGTTGGATCCGACAATTTTCGACCCTGGATTTCCATTTCCATCAATACTGTCCATGCGATCCTAAAATTAAATATTTGTATCAAATCAAATCGTTACAATTTGTATTAAAATATAATAACTTCTCATCATTGTAAAGCACGCTTTCACATTACCCCAGTGGGATCCGTCATCTCAAAACCTTCGTTATCCACACCACCGTTCATTTTCAGGAATAGCAGCTACAGCCGCAAAGGAATTCCTGACTCCGAATTCCACAGCCTATCAAGTCAAATCATTATCCAAACAATGAGTGCTTTAGGTTGGTGATAGGTTTAATTAAATCTTATCCAATTTCAACGTTTTTTCTCACGCAATATATATCTTCTACTCCTGCGATTTCTCAGATTAATCGTCAAGACCGTTGCATGTCATATACAACCCTTGCCTCCTTGTAGGTAAATGATCCTTCATTCGTTATGTAAGACGTTTTGCGTACTTTGAGAAGATAAGATAAAGTTTTCCAGTCGTCGTTTCCAAAATAATCCGTGCGCATTATCATTTTTATCTATTGTCTTTAATGTTGAACGGGTACATTTGTTCATGCTCGCCAAGCTTAAAATCTCATGTATATGCAATTATGGTACAAGATAAGACAACCGTTTTTAATAACCCGGCACAAATATAGGTAAGTAAAATCTTTCACATAAACTGGTCACCTTCACAAGTTATGTGGTTTAAATTTAGATTGCACTGGACAAAATTCTCAACTACGTTGGCCAACCAGATCTGTATGTTTTTTGTCTGTTGTGTGGCTCGATTTCTGAATGAAATACTGTGAGATGTGTTTTCGACCTAAAATCCACATAAATAATAACTGCTAATTTAATATCACAAAGAAAAATAAGGAAACTCTCTTGTTATTGTAATCGTTTTGATTGATATTGAGTCTGAATGTTCTGTATACACCTGATAAGATTTCAATTGAATCAATCAATTTTGACACGTTCGTACAAAATCATCGGTATAATGCCGAATTTCACGGAATTTCGTGCTCGGCAATGATTTTATATATTTTTTACATAATTTATTAATTATTTTATTCATGGATAGCTTTATCAAAAGAACCCACCTGCAAAATCTGTTCTCCAGAATTATACTAAAGCTTTTATAAAGCCTAATAATACAAATCTGTGATTCGATGTAAGTTCTAAAGCGCCAACAATCAGCTTTTACTCATGGTCGTCTCGTCATTATATGTAAATCTAATGAAATACAAAGCAAAGATTAATATATACACTGACACGCATGTATCGTGTATCGTGCATATGTTTCATATGCAATAGAAGAAATCATGAAAATGCAGCCGTGTTAACCGTGAAGTCGCATGAATTTTTTGAAATTGCATCTATGATCACATAAAAGTCANCTAATGAAATACAAAGCAAAGATTAATATATACACTGACACGCATGTATCGTGCATATGTTTCATATGCAATAGAAGCAATCATGAAAATGCAGCCGTGTTAACCGTGAAGTCGCATGAATTTTTTGAAATTGCATCTATGATCACATAAAAGTCAAGCAATAGTATTTTTTGTAGATGCGAGTGATTTCCTCTATCTATCGATCAGACTTTTTGCAAGGAGTCGCAGATCGTTTGTGTGATCAACCATAATACCTTTACAACTAATGTATCCTGTGTATATTTGAAATATTACTTCAACAATAAATAAAGGTAGTCTTCATTATAAAACTGGCTGCATTTTATTTTTGAAGTAGTAAAACAAGTATCTTTTTAAAGCATACGCAATTCATAACGTCCCGTGCATAGTCAAAATGACAAAAAGGTTACTGAACCAAAGTATGACAAGATTTTCTACGCAGTAAAATGACAATTCGAAGCACTCTCTCTCACTGGATGCATTATTAGTTTTAACACAATTGTTTCGCCACACCAAAACTCTCCAACAATGATGAGGATGAGGATGCATTCATGCATAGGTATCTCAAATAGCATACTCGTGTAGAATTTAAATATGTATCGAGCACCCTCCTTCATGTCCTTTAAATTTCATTTAGATTTTGTAGGGAGTAGCAAGCAATGCACTTTGGAATGCAATCCTCAAACTCATACTTAAATACGTGATTATTTCTGCATGTTACCAGTCCCAAGTTTTTTATGGAAAGCAATTACAATCAGCACCAACATATTGGCGGCTATTTGGAATACCTCTGTTGACTTTCCTGCAATAAAGTGATTTAATGAAGCATAAAATTTAACGACAACCATGATGATTGTGTCATACAAGTAAAGAAGGCTTTGAACCATTAGACCTTTGAGCTCAAGTTTTTATTTTTAATGAAATTGCTTCACTTCCTCTCATTTATACGATTCTACCAGATTTGGAAAAATATATTTGTGTGATTCAAAGCATTGCTTCAAATTCTATCCTCGTTAAATAAAATTATTACAGGTCATAAACCCAAGAATTCACCAAGGACTATGCGCCTATGGTTCATTGAAAATGAGACAGTCAAAGTCGACAAAAAAAACTAATTTATGAATAGTTTATTTCATTCTACTAGATTACAAACTTAATTTCAGATTCAACTTGTGTTACTTATCAATCAATCAACAATCTCCTTTCCCATTATTACAAAGTTACAGAAATTTTACAGAATATTTGGCAATTTAAGTAAAATTACATACCTACAATACACAATATTCATGGCACTTCACATCAGTAATACAAATTGATGAAGCTCTTGTACTGTATATAATCGTAAAGTTTGCAATTATTCTCAGACAAACCTTTGAAGTTAAAGAATGTCATTATCAACAATCAATCCAACAAACAACACAAAAATGCTCATATTATAATTATAACTAAACAATATGTATTGTGTGTAATTAAATTAGTGCAAATAAATACAGAAATACATAAAATTTTATTCTTACTTCTTTCTATTCTATTCTAAGACATGTCTTCAGAAGCATGTTAATACTTGTAACGAAGCTTTATGAAAAATATTAAGAAGCTGCAGACGAGCGCTATTTTACAGACGAGACCATTACCAATTACCGGACAGATTTTTCCTTTAGAAAATCATAAAAAACAAATAACAAGGTACAAAGTCAAATCGATGGTGGATAACCGGTATTTAAACTTTCTTTTAAGTACGTATTTAAATCAGGACATAATTGATTTTGAACAAATAATGCGACGCTTCATGAGTAAATTAGTATAAAAAATATCCTCCGGGATAATAGATTGCAGCAGCATTCTCTGATTAAATACAAAAGTAATTTCGAAAAATTACAAACCAAAAAATTGAATCGAATAACTTTAACTCTTAGAGTTTGCAACGATCCTTATAATCCGGTGAATGAGGTTTATTGAGGTAGATAAGAAAACTGATACATTCAAACGACTTTAAATTAAACGTTAAAAATTATAGTTAAAATATCTCAACTCTAATCCAGTGAGACTGTACATAAAACTCGTTGTAAAAACTGAATTGCTCTGACCCTAGCCCTAAAGGTTTGACCTCAGCTCTGGAGAAACTTAAAATGAAAATAATTTGTAAGAATTAATAACTTAAATTAAAAGGTGAATTACATTTTGTGAAAATTGTGTTAGGAGTCGGTCATTTGATTTGGGAGAATCGGTAACTTCTGTCATAACTTTTTCTAAAGTATTTGTTATAATAAGCTGCAGAAATTACAGTGGTAAAGGCAAAACTTTGTAAAAATGTGATCGTAAATATGAGTGTAATATCAAAGTATTGTGGGGCTAAGTAAAATTACAAAAGCTAATTATATAAAAGATCATAATACCATTTGTAATATCTTTCTACAAATATGCATCTCCTCTAAAAAAATCGACTAATCTACTACTCCTTTACTACAGACATTTTTTTCCCTTTTTTTCATTCCTTTTCCTTTTCATCGTCGTATAAAAAATGTTACGTAAGTACTTACTCTAAACGTCATGATAAATCATCATGTACAATGCAAAAAATGTAGCATGATGGTGGTGGGACTTGATGAGCTAGCAAAAGTAATTTTTTAAAGTAAAAAAATTAATTCGCATAATTTTTTCTCTTTCTTCTATCTTTCTGCTGATGCGGCATTTGTCGCATCAGTAGGTACAGTGAATGAGGAGGATGATGGCGAAGTGGCCAAGATTCTATTCAACCCTTTCTCCTTGAGCTGAGCTGGAGTAATGACAATTTTCGTGATGATATCTTGTTCCGTGGAATCAACATAGTCCGAGCCTCCTCTGCCTTCATCAGCCGGCATATCAGAGAACAGATTGGAGGAAAACTCTTTGCCAACTGATTCCACGAATTGAGAGCTACGCTTGTTTGTCTCCTTGGAATTTCCATTGACCGAAGCCAAAATCTCACGAAGTGGGTGGTCTTCATGGAGAGCGAAGCTACCCCTCGAATGACTGTACCTCGGCTTATTCCTCTGATTCTCGGACGATGAATCGGAATTGTTATTATTATTGTTCTGAGAATTGCGATTATGATGATGTCGGTGTCTATGTTGAGTTGAAAGGACAACAGTGGTTGGCTTCTGGCCCCTATTC
>JAHZMX010003563.1:10594-26790 GCA_027743895.1 Seira musarum
AATGCAACCTGAGATGCGGGCAGTGACTTTTAAATATGCACATTGTACAATATATATTTGACAAGAAGAACATTAAGTCGGTCTTACTGTGACTAATACAAACTTGGTAATTTGTGTAAGCTTCATCATCTTTTCTTCACACGCAAACATTTCGTAGAGAATGAAACTTAATGATTGCAATCGACGTACTTGTGATTTAATGTACTTTTCTTGTGACAAAATTAGATAGTTTGGACATCATCTCGTGTAAGCATTAGGCACACAATATGTACATATTATACCTAACCAGTCATTATTTCATTTCTTGAACAGTAATTAACATACTCTGGACTGAAGTGAGCCACTACTACTAGCGAGCTAAACTTTTTCTTCATCTTTTGGAAAACGAACCAGACAAAAATTAAGTTAACGTCCTCTCGAGAATGATTGAGCGTGCAGCAGGTTCATCGCCGCCTCTTTCAGGGGCACCATCAACCCCTCTCGGGGGTGAACTATTGGACAATTCTGGATTTGACCCTCACACGTCCAATGGTTTAAGTTCTAATGCAGTAAATTCCCTTATGCATCAGCATACCCCAGACAGTAGTGGAACAGGATCATCCCCTTCAGTGTCCGCTGCACCCTCCTCGCCAATAGAAGATGAATTTTCTGAACATCCTGGCTTCATCCATTATTCAAATGGTCATCACAATGCCGCAGTTGCTGCGATAACCTCCCTTATCAATCAACAACAGCATTCTCCAGACCACCACAATAATCATTCTCAGCAACACAGCAGCAACAACAATCATCATCACCATCATCATCATAGTCAGAACAACAATAATAATAATCATGGTGGTGGTGGTGGTGGAAACAATGGCACAAACATAAATTGTGATACTGAAATTCCTTTCGGACATGGATCGTCTTATGGCGGTTCGGGGAGTTGTGGCAGTAATGGCAGCGGGAATAGTCATAATAACACAAGCAACAATAATGGAAATAGTGTACACCATCATAATAATAGCAATCATCATCATACAGATCTGATTCCGGCGATTAACAGGTAAGATTTTAAGAAATTCAATAGAAAAAATTCGACCGACCATTTTTCAGTCAATGCGATGATGAAATAAAGAGAAAATAGAAAGCATTTTTCATGATAATGTGATCTCGTAAAAAGCCAACGAAGGTGTAAGTGTTGGGAGAGGCAGGTACAGCAGACGATTATTGGTAGGTTTTGTAAGGCTGCCTATGAGAAACAGTCAAGCACGCTACGTATTCGCTGAGACGAAACCGAGTGGGCTTTCACACATTTTTTTCCTATTTACTGAGATTGATTACTGACCAATAAGATAGTGAGCTCACATCACGACTTGTTATACGTATTGAAAGATGAATCTTTCGTCTCTATTCTCTACCTTCTTTGATCTTTGGGACACAGCTCCATCGTTTTTTTTTTAAATTAAATTAGCTTAATTTTAATTGCTACGTTCAGATTGCCCGATTTGATGACTTCATAGTAATTTTAGGTGCCGAAGGGCTATTTCAAATTGTTAATGATCATGATCGAATGAATGATCATGCAGCAGTTTAATGATAAGTTTTTGCATGTCACTTATTTTTCAGTTATGAAAAAAAAGGGTTTTCAATGCTCAATCAAAATAAAGGTTATAAAGTCAAACTGGTGAGGTATTTATTTTTTTCAAATGCCATAGCTTGCAGCTAAATTTGAGCAGTATAATGCACCTCTTTCGACTCTACCGAACAAGGGTCAAGCCAAATATATATGAAAGCAAAGAAGGTCTCCCGAGGTCATTATGACTAGTTAAAAATGTTATGCCATCGTGTCGCATCTTATGTAAGCTGGTCAACGAAACTGCTCTCGCGTTCATTTACATACATACTTTCGACTATAATCAGTTTGAAATGTTCAATTTTATATGAGGCATAAGTGTATAGTCAGACTTCAATCCAAGCATATAGACAAATAATTTATAACCACTTGAGATTGACAGAACAGAAAATAATCTTCGTTTTTTGTTCCGTTAATTAATTAAAAAGTGCACAATAAAAGAAAAACAAGTATGTTTATAGTGAAAGAGGGTAGTAAATTGATTTTCCGTTGAAGGGCAAATAAGCATATGACTTGTTCAAACTTTGATCTTATCTAATTTAAAGTTGTTTTAATAATTGAAATGCCTACTAAACTTTATAGGGAAGATGCTATGGCTATGTACACGGCCATAGAAAACAACACGTATGCCAATCAATTCTTCCACTCCTACATGGCTCATCAAGCTGAACAACTGGGCACTCCGTGGCCAAATGTTTCAGGTTAGTGAGGCAACCTTATTATAATTAATCTTCTAGTATAAGCCTTAAGCCTGGTTATCTTTCTTACAACATGAACTTTTTTCCGATGCTATAATTTTGACTAATCATTTATCTTTACTTTCTTGTGTTATTTTCTCAATCGAAAAAATAATCACTTGTGTATTAAAAAATAGTTTCACTTTCACCCTGTAATCTGTTTTAAATCTTTTGACATCTGACATAGCCTGTGAGACTCAGACTCTGAGTCACATTTCATTTACTAGATTTACTAGAATCTTACCATTACCTTCGGGGATTTTATTATTAAATCATTAACATTTTTAAGAAAGTAATTTATTGCTTTATTAGTACGTATTCTTGCATTATTCAAATCATGTATCTATCGATTGGCTATTCAAACTTAGGCTTGGAAGATATCAAACCGCCTCCTGCAAACTTCCTTCAGTCAAATAGTAAACTTCCAGCTTTTATCCATGCAGCGCCGAGAAATGGCTCCATTCTACATCCGTACGGATCCCGTATGTAGCTCTTAACATTTTCATGCGTAACTACTTTAGTAAATCACTATCGATAAAATAAAAATGATTGATAAATTAATGCATTCCAGAGTATCAGCCGGACTTTCATTGGGCGCCTAACACGTATTTTGATTTAGGCTTTGGCGTTGGAACGCCAAATGCTTCAACTGTGAGTCCTACAAATGTTTCAGGTAACTCTCCATCGGTTGCCTACAACGTTCCTCCGTACAACAACATTAGTTCTCAAACTTCAAGAGGTAGCAAAAACCAATCTGCTTTAGTAAACGGTAAGGATCAAAGTTCATTTTAATATATTTTTGTTTGCCAATATACGTTTAAAATTAGTAGGGATACAATGTATATTTCTAAATCACAGGAATATACATTGCCGATAATTAACGAAAAACATTTACAACATGAATCACATATGAAAACTGTGTTTGCGTGTAAATTATCACTTGAAAAGTTAAAATATCATATCTGCTATAATATCATGCATTTTTAGTATTTCATCTATCAAAAACCCACGCACTTGAGATAACGGTGCGTTATTGGTAAAGTAAGTGATTTTAATGAACACACCTATGAAATCGGTGTTACTACTTTTTTTTGTTATTATTATTGTCCATTTCTTTCTGCTCCTCTCAATATTATCGTGTGTTTGGCACTACTGTCGTGCGCTTATCATTCTCCTAAGTGCTTTCAAAGGTTCTCCAAAACGAAACCATTCAATTTATCATCCATTTTTACTCCTTCGCGATAATTTTGGGGATGTGAAGTAATAAGATGACTTACACCTTACTGAACCTTTCTTCGCCAGACTTGCAGTAAACTTTGATTGATGCAAAGCAATGAAATCACATTCATTCTGCGCACCTTATGAATAAATGATATCATCAAACATCTCATGTGTCATATAATCCAAAGTAAGCACATTTACATGTGCTTCCCAGTTTCGTTCCGTTCATATTCTTTGGAGGGGCTGACTCTCTCTCAGTTATGGTTGGTTATCTGGGACAGGTCGTTAACAATAATGATGAGATAAAGCAAGGTTGTTTACTGATAGCTTTATATCTTCAGCTGTTTAGTTGATTAAAGTAATCAACAAAAGACTAAAAATGAAACAAAGTACAACATGGCTCAAATGATTAAAGCATGTAATTTTGATTAACCGAGATCGTTTTGTGGAGTTTCTTCGAATCATAACCAAATTTCTAAAGTTGCAACAAAATATAGGTTTGCGTACTACGTAGTAATTTTTTTGCACACACATGAAGTTGACCAGTTTTGTTTTGGCCATTATTTTGGTAATCAAAAGAATTAACCACAACTGCGGTAAATATTACTATATCGACATTTGTTTACTGCTTGCATCGTATCCGATTTTTGTTTTTTTTTTGGTTATGCCATGTCATGCCACATGACGTTTTTTAAGGCAATGACGATTAAGACAATAGTGATTCTTTTTGGCATTACTAATTATAGGTAGTAATTTGAAAATGTGGTTTGAAACGATGCACATATGAAAATTTGGAAATGGAGCAACGAAACGAGATGGTAAATTAGGAAATTCATCTCAAAGTAATTTCTATAAAACCCGCAATATTCTCATTAAAACTGGAACAGACAAACGCGAACGTGGGGTAATATCTGAGGGAAATCAGTATGCAATTATTGGTATTTTCTCTCTGAAAGATTGCTTCGACTCATCCAAACAAAAATTGCGTTCGATAATCCAGTAATAATTATACTTATACGTACGTAAGTATTTTATATATTTTCTTGGTACTCCACTCGTACGTAGTTCGTCAAAAATTTATTTTCAGCCTCACACGCATCCCCTTATTTTCAGTCAATACGGCGAAAACATCTTCATTAAACCAACATTAGCTTCATTCTTATCACATTTTTGTTTGCTTCCTTTTACGAAGACATGCATATTAATGCTCTCGAAAAGAACAAACGAAAGTCAAATGAAGGATGCTTCTTGCTTACTGATGTTCACTTGTTGAAACAAAAACGAACAAAACCTTTCCTTCCAACTTCAACGCGCTCATCGCCTTTATCATTCGTGTAAATAACTGATGCATGTCAATAAAGTATGTACGTCAATTTCGATTTCTTCTGGGGTACAGCGTGTCTCCAGTGCACAGGACACAATGACGATTCAAATTACGATTATTGTCCTCTCATAATGTCATTTTGGAGTACATTTAAGTATGTATTGTCAAAAAATTTGCATCACTTTTGGTCAATGTATTGATACGATGGACGAAAGTAATATTAAAACAACGCAAGTGCCAGTGAAGCAAACCAACAGACCATTCTTTACTTTGAATCATCATTTGTCGAAAAATAAATCTGAAATGATCATTTCAGAGCATTTCCCTTTGTTCTCTGTTGATGGAAATGGAATTGAGATAAGATTTCTAACGAAGCTTAATTCGTAATAAGGATGAATCACATCCTAGAACTTTAGTACATGGTAAAGAAAATACGTCTCCGGTTGTCGTTGTCTTTATTATTTAAACGTAAGATAATGAGTCGATTTTAGGTCAGTGGTTTTTATAAAAGATTTATTTCTGTTACACAAAAGAATCTTTACCAAATCCACTCATTATTTATTTTTTTATACGTACTTCAATGATAAAGTCCACTGGCTGCTTTTTTAGCATCCTTGCATTTCTCTTTTCACAATTCGTATTCGTGCACAGTGTAAGTGTTCACTGCACTTGATACAATCTGAAAAAGTAAGGACTGCTTTTAAAGATAAAATATATGCTTTAGAAATGACATTGAGATGAAAGTTTAAGCAAAATAAAATTATTTGGCGTATCTGACTCTATGACTATTCTTGTGTTATCACATCACTAACTAACACAGCAAAACAAAAGTTAAAAGGCAGAACGAAAGTCTCAATGGTCCTAAATGAAAAAAGGTCCAGGATTGAATGTTTCATTTGCCTGGAAAAAATGTCGCTGCAGTATTATTCCTGTATGCTGCGGATATGATTTCAATTCCTGAAGCTTGTGTGGGGCTATCAGTGCACGATCTTTCAAAATATTTTGTTCGTAATTTGATAGGGTTTCATGGATCAGTTTGAGTGTGGCACGAGTATCACCACACATACACATGCTGTCAATTATCCATGATATTTTTCTATCTGAGGTATCCACACCCTCACACTCGACAGTGTCCCTTTGACTCATTCACTGCATTCGTATATTGCTAGTCCTCAACAAAAATCTTTTCATTGGAGACTTTAAGATAAAAATGAAATGAAAGGTTTAGTTTGACGAGTTGAACTTTGCTGACGCGGGTACTTTGTATTGTAACTAATGATCCTTAACTGGTGAACTCATCGATGTGCAGGCATACACTGTGGGACACGGAGTGTGGTTCAGCACAAAATTGAATCGAATACAATTTCTTCCATAACAAAAATCCTAGATTGCATATACTAAAAAAAATGAAATGTGTGTGGTATTTATGATTATTAAGGTTCGGATATGGTTGAAATGGAATACGATTGGTGTGGGCCAGAGAGTCGAGAATGCGTAAACTGCGGAGCAGTGAGTACACCCCTGTGGAGACGTGATATTTCGGGTCATTATTTGTGTAATAAAATAATATTTATCATTCATAATTTACAATGCAAATTCAAACTTAAGTTAGTTCACAAGTACTAAAAGAATTACATGTGCATCAAATTATAGGTAATGCATGTGGCCTGTACCACAAAATGAATGGGATGAATCGCCCGTTGATTAAACAGCCTAAAAGAATAGTGAGGAAAATACAGTTTTCATGGATTATTTTCACAAATTTACAATTATTTTCTTCTCTAAATTCTGCATTTCGTACATTACGAATGCAATGCGATCATGTTACTGCCACAGCTAATTTGCTTTCTGTGTGCGTTTTTACCAGTCTGTAATTCTTGATTTGCTGTATGATTTTTACTTCTCACGTAATCATTTAAAAAAAAATAGTCCTCATTCAATTCATAACTGCATTTACTAAAGACAAGGTGAAGAATGAGAATCAAACCTAGCATGATTTTAAATATGATGTAATTAAGACTTGACAACCACGTCTACGAGCCACATGGGGCAACCTGACACATTATCGACAACCCATAAAAGCCATCTATTACAATTATCACATTGCCCACTGTTCACATAATTCGAATTTTAAGGGGCCCACATATCCAGCCATACCAGCCGATAAACACTGCATTTTTTTAAAATTAAACACAGTTTTTATTACGAAATAAATAGAACTGAACAAAAAAGTCTAGGATTTAAGAACATAATTACGAATAAGAATATCTCTATGTGTTAATCACGCGCAGGTTCAGGGTCATTCTCACACAAACATAATCGTCGAGATGGATTTGTGACGCAGCCAAAGCAAAGACTGGTATGTTAAATTTGGTTCACCTGAGCTCATTTTGCACGTTTTATTTAAGTCCTTTTTTCCTTTCAATATTCTTTTACAAAATAAATCTTAGGCATGTTTAATATATATCGAAAAAGTCATAATTTTGTTTTGCACGTTGACTTGTGAAATGTATGTTTTTTTAAAGAATCATTTTAAAAGGTATTTGGGTTACTTAAATATTTTTCTTTTAAAAACCAAACTGAGTGGGGCAATGTGACACTTGCGTTTAATGCATGGATTGTCTTTTTGTGCGCGACAATTTTTTGCTTATTTTTGTGTCTGAATCGATTAATTTTACATTTTCCTTTTTAGTAATTATTTGAAAACGTTAGGCCTTATAGTTCTGGATTAATGATTTTCGTTTTACTTTTATAAACGTAAAATAAATGATCAAATATGTTAAAAGTTTGAAAAAATAAGTTGGTGTAGGGGCAAAGATAAAGCTAGCAAGATTCACATTCTTCACATTGTTACCTATTATTTAAAATTTCTTTATCTGTGTATGGTAAAATTTAATTTGCTTAGGTTCTTAAAAATTATGTCGTAATTTTGACGCTTTTTGTCACTTTCTTTTGCACGGGCATGACTAACAAAGTTTCGATAAAAATTACTGTATGCATTTCTAACAATCTCGCCTTTGCTAGTAAGCAACATCTTTTGCTGAGCCATACAAAAATTTTAAGTTAATCATGATTTGTCTGCAATTTCAAACTTTGGTCCATTCATAGAGTGCTAGTCGTCGCGTTGGAGTTCAATGTGCCAACTGCCGAACGGAGAAAACTTCTTTGTGGCGACGCAACTCCAGCGGGGACACGGTAAGATAGACGCTGATTTTTTTTTGCTGCAGAATTTCAAGCAAATAGGTTTTGAGTTATTATTTATGTGGTATATTTTATCTGAAACATGTCAGGTCTGCAACGCGTGTGGGCTTTATTATAAACTACATAATGTCCCACGACCCTTGACCATGAAGAAAGACAACATTCAAACGCGTAAAAGGAAACCAAAGAACGGTGGCGG
This sequence comes from Seira musarum, assembly GCA_027743895.1. Classification (NCBI taxonomy): domain Eukaryota; kingdom Metazoa; phylum Arthropoda; class Collembola; order Entomobryomorpha; family Entomobryidae; genus Seira; species Seira musarum. The sequence goes on from JAHZMX010003563.1 coordinate 18,895, forward strand.
GGCCACTGCCGGTGGTGGAAATAGTGGACCAAATCGAAGCACAATTATTGCTCACACATCTTCAGCCGTGAATGGTGTAACGGCAGGAAGTAAGGTATTTTACCATACATCGCACATTTAATTCAAACCAGAACGCTCACAATTTACATTTAGTTTTGTTATAGACTTTATTCTTACGTAGGAAATAGCCATTACGTATTTAAGTAAAATATGTATGCCCATCTCGTTAAAATTATGGTAGAAAGAAACTTTATTCTTAGGATTTTGTAGTGTGAATTAGATAGGACATAGCGATTATAGTCAGATTTTTCGTACAAAGAATTGGTACGAAGATTTTGTTGATGGCATTCTATATGATTCTAATGCACAGTTATTACTCAATAATTTATCTATATTTAAATATAAAAATTTTTGACCCTTCTTTGAATGTATTATTTACAAAGCCGATTGGCTCTGACAAGAATGTACAATTCCAAAAGCAATAGAAATATAATAATTAATTATACTATCTACAAATTTAGATGACTTGTGAAAGTAATTAATTTGAGTTAATTAGACAAAGCTATGTAAGAGCTGTTAGAATTATACATATTGTAAAAGAAGGACCATGCCACACGTGTGACTGTTGATAAGGACTTTAATATCTATTTGATATTGCAGACTTTTGCAACTGAATTTTTATAGCGAAATAACCGAGCGTGTAAGCAATTTGTGAAAGTTTGGAAATCTGTGAGTGGATAAAATGTAATGTAAAATATATATGATAACAATGTACTTACTTACATGCATTCAAAATGTGTAATTGTGTACGTACAAATATATAACCTTTGATTTATTTCTAATGTGAATGACTGATACTTCCAAATCAAGGTAGTTGGAAGAAATCATCAGTAGATGAATTATATATGACTTCTTTTCGAAAAGACATAATTACTTTTGAAATAGTTTTATAATTGCTAACTTTAACTTTACCGTTGATTGGAACTAGGTAATATGACTAGTACTAAAAATGTTGATGTAAATATATGAATGAGTAAAAATGCAAAACGCAACTTTCGTTGAACAAAATTAAATAAAAAATATGTTTGAAGGAAAGACAATGAAAGGGGAAAGCATATTTTTGACGCTAGGGGTACTGATCATACATGTATTGTAAAGATGGTCGCTCGTTATTTGAATAAGGATACTTATGATTAACATAATGCGTTGGCTTATCATTATAATTATCTTGAGGAGGTCGAGTCCTACCAGGATAGCGCAAAGATTCACGAAACTCCGTTGGAGGTGGTATCGTCACCAGCTCTTCCAGAATAGGATCGGAACTTCTATGCCTTGGTGTCCTACCTAATATTCTGCTATTATCATTCAATCTATCCGAATTAGCGATTCTACTACTGTTTAAACCGAGATATTGCTCGCTATAACTCGAGCCATAGTTCGTTGATCTTCTTAGGGATCGGTAATCTCTACTATTATTATTATTACTATTAGGCATTAAAAATCTATCCCGTCCTGTCCGCGGTGTCGCCGCTTCCAACAGACAACCCGAACTTGAAAACCTCTCTGAAAGACCTTCGGGATTGAAGATGTTTCTGCTTCGATCAAGAATAAAGGATATCTCCGACGAGTGAGAACCTTTATTGAAAGGGTCCAAGAAATTACTAAATTGTCTAGCCGTTCGAGCGCTTGCTCCAGGAAACCCCATCTGAATTGCAACATTCCGCGATTTTATTTTGGGTAGCCGTTCATTCCTGTAAATTTGTCGATTCGATGATCTTTCTCCATTTTTCTGCTTAGATTTGTGATGCCTTCTTTCCGTACATTCAGGAGGAGGGGACTCGGTCCTCTTTGGATGCAGACGGTAAGTCTTCAAAGGAGTGTACGGAATATCCACTTCGCTCTCTGTTAGGTCTGTACTGCTCTGCTGTGGTATGTAGTCACTGGAGTTTCTCAAATGGCGGTTATGAGCTGCTTGTGAATCCCTGTTCTTCCTCGGCACTTGTTGGAACCTCCCTTCAATCAATTTCTGGTTATCTACATATTGCCGCATCGCCCTCGCATCCACTTGAATACATGCCTGTGGATTCGGTTGTTGAACAATTCCTAACTGATAAACTTGTTGCAAATGATTCTGACCATTTGGATTGGGTACAGCAACTAGTTGTGTTGATGGGGGCAGTGTCACACCAGCGTGGAGCGGATGCTGGGATACATTTGGAAACATTACACACTGTGGCGTCAGACTTTGTTGCGAGTGGAAAACTGGTTGAGACGCTGAAGACGACGTCAACGATGGAGCTTGGATCGATGAAACAGGAACACTTTGTAGAAGCTGCTGATTCTGGGGCTGGGATGAAGAAAAAGATGGTAAAACTGTTGATGGAGAATTTGACGAGGGCGAATCTAAACCGGCCTGAGAGGGAACGACAGGTCCTCCAGTTTGCCCCGGTGTTGGCGCATTAAACGTAAAAAGTGGTTGTAAAAATTGTGGCGGACGTATCACTGCCCATTGATTCGTTTGAATCGGAGGACATTGCTGATGATTCGTAAACGTTAGCTCCAGCGGTTGAATGTTCCCTGACGAATTGATCTCCGCCAGTTTTTCCGGGGAATAAAAAAAGGTTTTCTGGGGATTCATCGGGGTTGCGAAGTTTACAAGAGGATTGTGAATGGCTCGATCCACATACCTCAATATTTCTTGGTTATCGTTCGAATCAACATTGTGCATCTTTAATGGAACGTTGTTATTCCTAATATCGTTGTTATCTTGAAACTGAGGCGGAGGTGGTGGAAGTATTCCTGTTGTCGGTACTTCAGCAGGCTCTCTTTTCTTCGATCTTTTACTGGACTTTTTTTGATTACGTATCAAGTCTTCTGAGGATGGCTCCGAAGACCCAATAGTTTGCTTTTCTGGAAATTCATTTTTCCCTGCGGGGGCATTATGCACCCTTGTCGATTTCGGCTGCCGGTGTGTTTGCGGCTGCTTCGTTAAACGGTGGCTTTTAGGATTTAATTTTAACTGTTCAGTTTCCGACGTACTCAATGAAACAACTTCCTGACTCGTTCCACTTGAGGCTAATACGTTTGCATTTATCATGTCCGATGGTGTTCTCTCCTTAATCACTTTTCCGCCTTGCGGTTTTCCAAAGTTTCGCTATTCAAAGAATCATCATATTTTTAATGTAATCAGAACGACTCTTTTTTAATACGGTAAAAACAACAAAAATTGTACCTTTGGAAGAGCGTCGGGATGCTTGTTGGGTCGCTTTCGTTTTCGATTGTCCACTGCTGCATCACCTAAATTAGGGGTAACATCTACAGTAACGGTGTTCACTACAAATTTTTGGTTTCCGTCCACACGGTAAGTTCTTCCCCCTTCGGTTCTAGAGCACATTCGATAAAGTAATGTTCTAGGCATACATGTCCTTATGTATTGTAATAAATTCCTCGAATAGTCATCACATCACTAACCTGGGATAACAACAACCAGGAGCCTGCACCTCTGCAGGATGATAATTGCCCATATTCCCTACAGGTAAATCTTGCGGTCTAAGATTTTCATTCGTGTAATAAGCAGGATATATGTAAGGTGGACGCTCTTCCCCGACCTACCATTTCCAAAAACAAACTATATTTAAGATTTCATTACATATTTTATTTGGTTCGCTGAATAGAAGGATTTTCATTCATGTGACGATAAGAGACTTACAGCTTTTTTCTTCAAAAGCCATTCGTAGTAATTTTGGTTTTGTAATTTTAACACTCGAACATGCTTAGATTCTCGATTAAGGACTAAAAGGGGTGATCTTTTTCTTCCATATGCTGCACACTTGAAGTACTTATCAAAATTAGAGGCAACCACGTAATTGTTATACATTTCTAGCTCGCATGGATCCTTAACCCGGGTCCCATCCATTTTGTAAAGGAATTTGGCGTACCCCACTGGATATTTTACTCGGTCCTGTATAACGCCCATAACGGTTCGCATATTTTTCTTTTTTGCTGGGGGAATATGAACTAACACAGGCTGCTCTCCGTCTCGACCATTTCGAAAAACGTAGATATTGACGGCATGACATATTCTCCATTCTAGATCTGTTAAATATCGGGCTTCCATCAGTCAAAAATAGAATTAATCTGGATTCCTCCGGTAGTACACGTCTGTGCCAGAAATCTTCACTGTGCCAATTTAATAGTAGCAGCGGGATAGCGAAAATGAGACCACCTAGCTGATGAGGGTTGTGTAGGTTCGGGCTTCGCTTTTTTAACGTCATAAACTTGAGTCAATAAAGCCATTAAATTAAACATAAGTGTACAAAAATGCAGCAAAAAAGATACAGAAATCTTGATTGCCAGACTCGTAACGTCATTCAAACATTTTGGATAAGTATGAGTGTAAAAATTATATTTGTACCCATACGTTACCCATCTTTACTGCTTTAACTAGACATCTAATTGTACAAGGTCAGACAAGAAAAGTATCATAGCAATTCCATATGCATGGGAAGTGTGTAGAACTTCTGGCTTCTTACGAACAAATATAAACCACCGATTCGATTCGATCAATCCCAGAAATAAATCTGCTTTCTTTTTTGCTTTGTGAATTTTAAAAGGCCATTTATGGCATTTGCCAAGTTAGAGAAGTATAATGAGCACCGAGTCCGAAAAAAATGTGCACTGGATTTTTTTTCATCAGTAACTGTATTTGATATGTATTGTGACATTATTACGTCTGTCGGTAGGGATTGGTCAAGCGAAGGGGCAGGTATGTTATGAAATGTAATGTATCAAATAATTTATTTCCACTGGTCTTTCACTTATACCGTAATAGTTTTAAAATGTTTTCATTCTGATACGTATATTATTTTAATTTCAACAAGTAATCATTTATTCAGTTACAGTCGGTGCTCCAAAAAATGAATCCATAACTTAAAATAAATCACAGAAATGTGAACAAAGACCGTAAGAATCTTGCCAAACAGCAGAAGCGTAATTTGGTAAACCAACTCAAATTCGCTCAAATTTAAGCTTCAGTCGTTAAACATCATATAATAACGGGTGAAAACGACTGACCATGTAAGATACTTCTGCTTCACAAAGTATGACGACGACACAAAAATTCAGACACTCTGACACTCATAATTATTTAATTAAACTCGAAAATTTTTTGCTCACCAAAAATCATGCAACTTTGGTATACATGGTACACAATACATAACTACATTTAACTTAATTCTGTACATCTGGATCTTACATGACTAACTGCGACAGTTTTCAACTTAAATTTATTGCTTATCATCGTTTAAGTACAAAAACCGTTATAGCTCGTTGTGCTCATGGTGCGATTTACTGACTGTAGGTTCTGAAGGATGTACAAAGATCCCTTCCACTGCTTTCCAGTAGCAGGATGAATCACTATGACCTAGCCCAACTATTTCCATTTGGCCATGAATGGGCCGTCCATAGGTATTTCCAGATGCAGACAAAAACGCGTCTGTGTCGACATGTCTTAACTGAATAGCATCATCTCGCATCCAATGCCGACCTTTGCAGACAACTTCCCATACATCTCCAGAATCCCCTTCTCCTAAAAACCAAGCATTGTCAATTACAATTTCTTCGAATGCACCAAATATGTATAGACAGATAAATATAGAACTATTAGTAAAATAGACAATAAAAGGCTCACCCTCTTCGCCAAAAGCACTAATTTCTTGATGCCCTGACATTGGGGACGAAAATAAATGAGAATGCAAGTTCTTTCCAGTTGCAATATGTTCCAAACGAATTTTCTTTCCACACTCCACAGGTTCTCTGCAAGTATTAGGACGAAGTAATGCGTTAGCAAATTAAAATATATTTTGCACATACATAATATTCATCATTCACTCAAGATTTCAAATCTATTTTTGTCTGCAATTCAACTGTCATAAATAAATTCGATCAAGCTCTCTAAACGCCGTGTTTAACATTTTGAATACACTCCCACAAGTAATTTCTCTTAGTCCTTTTCCTTGAGAGGATTCGATAAGCACCGACTGAATTATAAGTAATGTAAAGATACCGGGGAACAACATCGCGAAGCACTTATCTAGAGTTGCAGAACAAAAGTTTCTGAACTTCATTTTTCACGAATACTTTACGGATTGTAGATTTTAGCGAATATGTATCAACGCAATGAGATCTGACCTAATCAACGGTGACAATATATTCTAAATTATTTTACTGGTCAACTGGCTTGTCCATTCATTAGTTTTCATTCATTCCTTCGTTTCGTTCATTCAAGTCACCCACAAGCCAAAATGTAATTTTAACCGTTTAATAGTTTAAAATGTTCAATTTATTAACGCTTTTTCTGTTTTTAGTGATATGTGGCTGACAATTTTTAAAAAATTAATAATTTTGCGAATCTTTTGTAACACGTAGAGCAGTTTCATTCATTTTCATTAGGCTATGGATGGGCTGTCTGTCTAAAAAAACTAAAACTCCTCCGGAATTGAAACACGCTCCAAAACTACCGACGTTCCACGTTAGACCAAATTATTGGGCCTTATTCAATGGCATCATATGACGACAGGATGGATCTCACTTTGTTCACTTTGCTTTGTTTTGGTGCTCATTGCACATCAATTGCACATTATGTATTATGTACATTTATTTATGCAGCATGCATGATTGTATTTCGTTTTGTTTCATTTCACATTCACATCTTTGTCTGGCTGGCTCCTTTATCTTAATTCTTCTTTAGAGTATCTTAATTTGATTTCAATCATTCATTTCATTTTATCCATCTCAATCAGTTACAATGCGAATGAATAAAAATCCAGCTCTGATGCCGTTTACGTGTATGATAGGCCACGCATGCAGCAGCTCACGAGCTCACATATGGTCAGCTGAAAAATGAGCAAACAAAAAGTAATTCAATAGCAAAAGCTAGCATGTTTCCCTCTTTGATCATCTATGTACATACTACATACATACATCCTTTCATACAATTTATACTCAACTGTCTACTTCGCATTACATGAACAAATCCTAGTTTTCTCATGAACAAATAGAATCAACAATTGAGCAATGAAGGCGGAGCAAAAAGTTGTAAACAAGACGTCACATGGTTCGTTCAGATCACATGTTAATTGTTTCCAACACAAAGGGTCACTCAAAAAATTAAATATTAAGTCACCTTCAGTCATCTTTAGATTAATTTTCTAGGTGAAAGGTATATTATTTTAATAATAATTTGTGGTATGTGAATTCAAATATGCACAAGATATCCTCGTTGTAATGAACAAGACCCTTGTCAGATAGTAATAAACTTGAAACTGAAACGCATTATCACGCTCAAAGAAAAATGTGTAGTAAGAAAAGTTCTGTAAAGACCACAATAATATTTTCCAGGACCTCTTAAATCATATCTTGTGAATTAATTGTGCATTATAATATTTTATTCAAATAGTCAGTTTTTTAAAGCTGTGGTTCGTGAATTAAATCGAAAGTGCTTAGAAAGATTTCTGGAAGTCTAGAACAAACTCTTTTTTCCAGTTTTTCCCTCTTTTCGGATTAGATTGCAGTTTCCTTTGTTTGTTTTGTACGAGGAAGAAAGGACGAAAATATTGCCTTCGAAGGCTGGAACGTTAAAAAGTAAGAATCACCTTGGGTGAGGTGTGCATTATATTTTCTATTAAGAAAAAAGAAAGTAAACTAATTGATGACCTGTAGAATATTAGATTCCCTTACTGACCACCCTTTTTAATGTAAACCTTATAGTAAAGGGAGTAAAGCTAACCTATTAAAATTACAATGGACTTTAGCGGTGGTAGGATGATGGAAACTGGTGAGGATCCTCCATTTTTGTTAAGTGTTGTCAAAGAAGAAAGACTGGATTTTGAAGAAGTA
>JAHZMX010003565.1:0-15457 GCA_027743895.1 Seira musarum
AACAGAATAATAAAAAACAATTCTCATTTGACGCTTTACATTTCAAAGGTTAAAATTAGGATATTGTGAAAAGACGGATAATAACTAAAAAACTTTTTTGTTTAGCCAAGAAAGGACTAAACACTTTCCTCAATACAATTCAATCTCATAATTATCACTGGCCACAGCATAAAGCAAGGTAAGACTTAAATTTTAAATTATTGCTTAAAGCTAACACTTGTATAACTAGATACTTGATGGAACAATTATTACAATGGATTTATTGTAGATATTTCAACAAAAGTCATGCATATTGTCTCACACCTCAAGGCAAAAAAAAACAAACTAAATCGCCATTTTGTCATTGTCATTGGGTAAAATCCAGATGCAACAAAAACAAAAAAATACAAGATAAAATTGCGTTACTATTTCTCTTGTCTTTAATATCTCTAATGGCATGAATGCATCTGACTGTTTCCCCGAAACGTGAGAAAGCGTTCTAGTAAAAGCTTGGAAATGGAAGACATATTGAGACCATTTCACACTCGCCATATCATCGGCAGAATTATATTCCAACTAAAACCGTTGAACGAATGCACGCCATGCACTTTTGCTTTGTTTCCTTACACCATCTGAGCCACATACCATCACGATACCCCACACTCATTCAAGTTTTCCAAAAAAATATTCGGATAATGATTTGGAGAAAAGGAAAACACTTTCTTTTCTTCTTGATAAAATGACAGAAAATGAAAACTGAGAAAAAGGAGACCCTTATGTCTTCTTGTTTTATTTAAATACAGAAAACTCTTAAACATATTGCGACTTTCGTTCTTTTAAAAATTATTGTTGTTGAATATTTCTCTCCTTCATCAACTCAAACTCAAAACTCAAGTCTCATCTTGCTTATCGTATCGCTGATGTCTAAACCTAGAAGATGTAGTACAACCCGCATCAGATCATCATCATCATCAGAGTAGAAAAGGGTTCGTTTGAAGAAGTTGGAAAACTTTCCTTTTCTTTGCAACGCAACTCCTCCTTGCTTTTTCGAATTTTCTGTTTCGATCATTTATAATAAACACAACTGTTGTAAACTGTAAGGACATAATATATGCGCTCATTCATTGAAAAAGCGGCAGCTGTGCAAGTAAATATATACATATATAACGCTTTACCTCAACCAGTAAAATACCTAATCGCTCCCTGAAAATTTTCTCAGGCTAAAATAGTCAAGAAATAGAAAATCTGTAGAGCATGTAGTTGTAGTGCTATACTGGAAGATGTTGATGATGGAGAAAATGTTTGTTGCTAAAGTCATGATTCTTCCGCTTCTTTTCCCCATCTCTTTTCCACTTCCATCATGATGGAGCAGAGCTATCTCGTCAACATTATCAGTGATCTCTTCAGATTTTTTTTCTACGTCTGAAGTAGTGCTTGCACTTCTGGAAAAATCCTGTCTTTCCATCTGTCGTATATTTTCTTCTTTCGAATTCACTCCGACGAAACTCTATTTAGTAGACCTTGAATTACAGGCAAAGGGAATTTTATAGCTAAGCTAGTCAAATAGTCCGACAATGCCAAGAGGATATTTTTAAAAGTTGCACTTTGATTCACTCACACATTAAACATTAGCTCCGCTATTATCAAAGAACTTGTTTGTTGAATGGATCCAAAATAAAAAAGAATCGGACTGAAACTGTAGCTGTTGTTGTGTGTGTGAAAGGCTTTCTAGAGAGAGTGGTGCGGTAAAATCCTCTCAGACAGTGATGTAGATGTACAGTGTATATCTTTGTTTGTCACTTTTAAAATGCTTTAAATTTTTAGCAAGAGCTTATGTATCATTACCCATCAATTAGATGGTTCATATAACTTAATATCTCATTATATTCTCCATTTCCTCTTTTGCCGACGAAGACTGTGACGACGTTTTCCGTCTTTCTGTCACATGATGTACAGAAAATCTTTTTTTTAAACAAGAGGACAGAGGGGACAATAAATTGTCAGATAAGACAATGAAATGCATTTAAGTAACATACCTATATCTCAAAATGGGATCTGGAATGTGAAAAACTTTTCCAACAAAGAATGAATTAAAGGTGGAATGTTGTAATGATAAAATTCAAGCCCATGGAGAATCAATACACCACTAAAATATTACAAAAGGCAAATTTTCCAAACAGTCGTTTAAATTAACTTGCGTTTTGTCATTTCAATGGTGTATTCATTCACCAAGGGCTTGAATAAATTCATTTTTGACTTTGTTATACCGCAACGCCGTTCATGGAAAATCCAATATTGCCAATTTTTTCTAAAAATTTGTTCTTAAGTATAAATACAGGAATGGTTTCAAAAATAGGTTTTAATTACTTTTTTGAGTAATTAGACTGTTTTCCAACATAAAATTCAAATAAAAAATTTTCAAAAATTTATATCTCCCCAGCGGGGAATCGAACCCCGGTCGTCCGCGTGACAGGCGGAAATACTCGCCACTATACATACTGAGGATGACGGTTGAGGGAAGATAGAAAAAAGCAGGCCTAGTTGTTCACAAAAACCAGTTTGCTTGAGCTGGACGCCGCTTGCCTTTTTCACTGCTTGCTCGTTCTTGCTTTTTTTCTTTCTGCTCTGCCAGCACAGTGAATGAATGGAATCCCAGCCTCTGGCTCGTTGTAGGACTTGCTACAAAAATCATTCATTTTACTTGACTCATATTTTACAGACCAAAAAGGCTTACTGCTGTTCATGGGTAAATTTTATCATAAAATTGAAATAACTGTTTTGCTCAGCTTTTTAAGAGCTTTTGAATGAGCTAACACAATCAATATGTTGTCATTTGCAAAAAATTTAACCTTTGACCCCCCTTTATTTGTTTTAACCAATTTTGCTGTAATTATGTATCGGTGTATTACGTTTACCTATGTATATTAAGTATATATACATTACGTATACCTACTGCCGATTCTCATTTTAATTGCTTGCCTGAGTTCATGCGAAGGAGATAAGTCAGCTTTGCCGTTTTGTTTGTATGACATAATCCTTCTCTACACCTATATCCTATAAGGTAATTGATAATACTAAAAATTTGAGTTGTTCTTCTTCTGTGTATGGCCCGAAATAACAAAAATTTGTCGAGTAAAAATATTGACAGAAACAAACTACTTTTATTCTCATTATATGATAGATTAAATATGGCTTATGGCTAAACTCTAGAAATTACACTTTTTAAATGCTAGCCACATAATATTTCATAGAACATTGAACATTTTTTGATGATCTGGCAATAATTCATATTGGAACAGAGGGGTTTGCTCTGGAAAACTTTTATTATTATAATGCTTCGCCTTTTACATTTTCCAAAAGGTGGTGATGACGGTGGTAATGTGAGTTGTTCGGATTTTTTTTATCTAAAAAATTCCCCCCGTTAGCAAGATATTAAACAGAATAGCAGTAGAACCATCTGAAAAATTAGGTACTTGAGATTCAAAAGGAAAAAATACGTCCCCGGAACATTATCACATTTTAATGGATCCTTTCTTGGTGAAAGGTGAGAGGGAGAGGGAACATGGAGAGAGTTGGAAAGAAAAAAAGAGGGTGAAAAAAGCTAAAGTCAGGTGTGATTTACTGCTTCATACCACCACCACTACTACCATTTATACACACATTTACTCATATTCTATGGAACCTATACAAAAGCAAGTGGGTAGGTAGACCAAGTTATATTGTATTCACTGAATTTCCCCAGCTTCCAGATTTAAAAAAAAATCCTTTTCCGTTTTAGTTGTTGCCAGCTTTTATGTAGGTAAATTGTAACACTGGTTGGAAGAAATCCCAAGAAAAAAGTTTCTTGGAATGGAAAGTAGACCGGTGGTAAGAAGAAGGAGGCATGCATTTACGAAACTGGAACGAAGAGGATGTTTTATGAAAAAAATCACAGTATTTTTGGAGCACTTTCGGTTGGAATATGATATGACGGGAAACAGGCTCTCAAAAGTTTCCAGATTTTTTTTCTAGTAACGTTCATTTCCCCTTCACATAATATTCTTAAAACCATCTTCTTTTTTCGATGCAACAAAACGAGTAAAATGTGAGACAGCACTGGCACAGCGTCAGAGTTTCTTTAAAGGAATTTTATTTCATCAAAATGTGCAGCCGCATCCTTGCATAACTAATTGTTTGCTGACATACGGCGCGTCTATTAGTAGGTATGCAGAGAATAACACTGTATCCGACTAACTCTATTCCAGAAGTAGTTGAACGACGATGTTCGAGTAAAATTGTAACATAAAAATATGCACCCCTCTAACATAACTCTTGTATGCTTCACTCATTTTCCAATTTATTCGAGAAAGTGTTTGTCTGATTAATTAGAGAGCAAAGCTTTTTCATTAAGTTCCTAATTATTTCTACGCACCAGGAAGATGAAAACGAGAGAGGAGGGCTAAGCCATAACCATTTACCTATTCCGTGAGTAGCTTTAACCCTTTTCAAATAAGAGTGCAACGGTAAGATGCGACGACATGAAAATTAAAACAAAATAAATCTTGCATCAAATTATGAAAGCTCATTTGCACTATATTTTAAATAAGATAGGGTGATGGGGTGAAATCATTATTTAGGGAGAAAAATCATTGCAGGAGTGCGTGAGAAATAAGATGCAAAATTAGTAGGGGAATCAAAGCATTTAATTAACAGTCATCAAGAAAAATATTATTTTATGCTGAAACGATATGTTTTTATATTATAATTTTCAAGGACAAATTCATTAGTACCATATATTTACAAGATTTATTTTAGGGGGTAGAAAAGTCGGAAATCAACAGGATGTATGTATTCTTACGATTAGTCAAAGCAGGGCAAATCCTTGCAGGAGTGCGTGAGAAATAAGATGCAAAATTAGTAGGGGAATCAAAGCATTTAATTAACAGTCATCAAGAAAAATATCATTTTATGCTGAAACGATATGTTTTTATATTATAATTTTCAAGGACAAATTCATTAGTACCATATATTTACAAGATTCATTTTAGGAGGTAGAAAAGTCGGAAATCAACAGGATGTATGTATTCTTACGATTAGTCAAAGCAAGGCACTGTAGTCTAATGACAGCACTAAAGTTAGCGTAATAATTTTTGCAAATCAGAGAACAGTCACCACTGATGCTACTTTATTTGACACGTGCTAAAGGCTAAAGGTGACAAAAATTTTGCAGTTTAAAGTGATGTGGTGTGGCAATGTTTGGAGATGTTTCAAGTATGGCGGTGGTGAAAACGTTGTTCTTGAGTGCTTATTTTACTCACATTTTGCATTAAGATTGTACCAGCATTAGAAAATTTTGTTCCGTTCTGCTCTTTTAATTTTTCCAAGAATTTTCTCTGTTCCAAAATGTTCATGTTGAAATTGTGGGTCTATGATTTTGAGACAGTACGCACTCTACACATTTTTTCACAATCACCATCATATTCTAACCACTTGACTCGCTTAGAAAACTCAATGCTTTTACTTTTTGTCTCCTCGTTCGTCTGTCCTTTTAATGTTGGTAAATGTGCGTATGAAACAATGTCTCTGAAATAGCTTCAACTACCTAGGTGGACTTTCCCACAAAAGGAAAGTTTTATTGTATAATATTCATAAAAAAGAGGGAGCAAGGGCAATAATTAATGAATATTGTTTGAGAAAAAGCAGGGAAAAATTCTCATTGCCACGTCATAACCGTAATACTTAAGAAGACCTGAGAAGAAGTAGAAAAAAACGCATAAAATTATTCGTTTGTCGAACTTCTTTTCTCCTTTCTCCCTATTCAAGAAGCAAAGCTCTTACTCTGTTTTTCTATGAAATTATTATTATACAATCTTTTCGTGAGCTTGTTAGCTCAATTTTTTCTGAGACTGCAATACTTTTCCATGAATGGAAGTAATAATCAGTGGAGTTTTCTCCAAATTATATTTTAACTAGCAACGAACTAACTAGAGAGTGCTTACCCACTCTTTCCGTCCCTTCGTTCGTTCTTACGTTTATGATTTGATACTCAAGAGAAAATGCAAAGCAAGCAAGGCCCTCATATTTTTTGTTCTTTAAAAGAAGGAACAAACGATAAGTTTCAAAAGCAGAGAACATATTACGCTTCGTGCATTACTATGAACATTTCTCTCCGTTAAAAATTGGTATGACAAGCAGCTGGAGAGAAAGTCAAGCGGAAAAAGTTAAAAGGGAAAGTTGTAGATTCATACAACAATAATAAGAATTTTTTGTGTGATTGTGGTTACAAAAAAGAAGAAATGATTGTGAAAAGGTAGGGGGAAAGCACAAAAAGTTTTTGGAGGTGAAAGAGAGACACAAAAATATGGGGAAATGGCATACTAAAAGATGAAAAAGAGGAAATGTAATGGGCCACATTTAAATTATAAATTTTTCCTGTCTACCTCGGCATCTTTAAAATGTGTAGGCTTTTTTCACAATCACCACTTTATTGCGAATATTTTTTTTGCCTGCCGGATGAGGAAATATCTTTGCATATTTTAACTCATTTTGGTAACACTCCTACGCTATACTTGTTAATGAATACATGTTTCTCAACGCACCTATGTTATATTTATTCCTTCTATTCCAAAATACTTTCGTTTAGACTTACATTGTATTATACTTACGTTAGTACTCATGCCACAAGTTCATATGTAGTGGCTAACAAAATTGTAGCTCATTTGATCTTGCACTAGGGGAACTTTAAGCCCAATAATCTTTGGTAAAAATTGAAAAAGTTATAGTTATAATATGTAGACACTACAGAAAGATAGTTTATCTATTTTTTGTTTCTCATTCTGCTTTCCAAATTGCGCTGGTTTTGCCTCAAACGCCAATTTCTGCGCATTTTCAAGTTCGTGTTTGTATTCAGCCAACGTAACTAACCAACGTGTGAAAAATGTTGGACTTTCGAAACGACACTGGAGCATATCAAATAGAAATTCTTGGCATTCATTGTTCCTGAAAGGCATTTTGATAATACCTGGTGCAATATTTTTTATGCTTAAAATTGTGCTTTGATTGGCCATTTTATCATTCTTGGATACTCTTATGCCTCCTTTTTGGTTTAAAAAAGATATAATAAGTTGAGTCTATCTGCAAAAGTACTATAATACAAGATTTGAGTGGAGTGAAACGATCCTGATAGTTTACTATATCGTGCCACGAAAAAGTTTTACTTGGCAAAATTCAACTTTTTTTGTGCTTCCGGGAATGAATATCTTTTTTTTTAGTTTTGGACTTCTATCATAATCACAACAGGCACCTCAATGTTTCAAACAATATACGATATAGATAACTTTTCACAATGTATCAATGAGTTAATGTGATTTTCATTCTCGCTCTCCTTTTTCACTTTTGCTGAATAAAATTTGATGCGTTATGAATTTTAAAAAGTCTGAAGGCAAAGTTGGAAGGAACTCCGGAAGTTGAATGAGAAACAAGAAAATGTGAAGATGGGTCATTGCCTTTGTCTAGAGTTATCTTCATGGTCTTCCTGGAGAAAGTGCTCGTTTACTCAAGGATCTACTTAGCTAGTGACAGTTGAGCGCAAGCAAGCCTACACAATAGCAACAAAGCAAATGAATGAACAGCTGAGGCTACAGCGTGCATTGCTCAGCATTAGCACTGTCTCCAACAAAGTAGATCCTGGTGTATAGTTCCACGAAAAAGTTTTACTTGGCAAAATTCAACTTTTTTGTGCTTCCATGAATGAATATCATTTTTTTTAGTTTTGGACTTCTATCATAATCAAAACAGGCACCTCAATGTTTCAAACAATATACGGTATAGATAACTTTTCACAATGTATCAATGAGTTAATGTGATTTTCATTCTCGTTCTCCTTTTTCGCTTTTGCGGAATAAAATTTGATGCGTTATGAATTTTAAAAAGTCTAAAGGCAAAGTTGGAAGGAACTCCGGAAGTTGAATGAGAAACAAGAAAATGTGAAGATGGGTCATTGCCTTTGTCTAGAGTTATCTTCATGGTCTTCCTGGAGAAAGTGCTCGTTTACTCAACATTTGTATCGCACCAATAAACTGATAATGACTGCCATAAATCACACATTAAAAGTTCATAGACCCTTCCATATGCGAATCTGAAAATGTATTTTGCAAAAATAAAGTTCTAAAAAAATTATGACTAAAGCTCAATTTCACATGGTTCGAGAGTGTATGCTTACTTGTCTGCCTCTTCCTGTGAGTAATGGAATAACTTTTCAACGGACGTTCTCAAACTTCACTTGGTCCTACTAATTATGTTTATGCGACATAAACCACGCCACAAATAGCATCTCATTAGGTAAAAAAATACTCATTTCTCACATACACATTGGTCACCGTGTTTTAATTTTAGTAAAATTTTTACTATCCGTTTTTTTATGAAATCACTTGCAATATAATAACTTTGCTTGCTTTAGTAAAGTCAAATGACGCAGTCTTTAAAAGTTTTATAACAGTCATCAAAGAGGTTAGAAACTGAAGCTTTTTGTTTAAAAACCCACGCATACAAAAACCCCGATATACACCGCTGATGTCGTTGTCCGAGCAGATTTTAAAAGGGCATTCACACAAGGCATTACTGCCTAACTATATTTGTATTGTAAGTGTGCTTTAAATATTGCAAGTGAGAGTTGATCAACACATTTAATACTGATTAAAGCACAATACCAGCATTAGAAAATTTCAAAATGCGTCGTATTGATAAATGAACCGTGAACTCTCCTTAAAACGTAGTAAAGTAACGCCACTCCTGTGGAGATCATCCTTTATAAAATGATCGAAAGTTTGCGACAAAAATATACATGCACGCGCGGCATTTTTGTTTCGCGGAAAACTATTGACACACGAAATTGAATTTGTTGCAGTCTACAAACTTTCGAGGGGCCAAATAATGACTGTTTCTGACGTCGACATGATACTCAGGTACGTCAGAAATGGTAATTGCGTCAGACCTTTTATTTAGGTATTTTTCTGGTTTAAAGAAACTTAAAGAATTAGAGAGACCCAAACCAATTTATTTAGCTTGAATATTCCCGTAGTTTGCATGCTTAATTTCATTATTTTCTAAGTGTTTCCAATTTGTCTACAACGTCTTTCACATTGAAATCAACCAGAAAAGTTTAAGAAATAATAAGAGACAAGAAGAAACCAATTTCGTTCTGACATTTGATTTTGGTAATTTAAGAAATTTGATTTTTTTGTGCGAAGGCTTCATCCAGCTTCACAGAAATAATGTGACAGTGTCATTATTCCTGATCTCTATTTTGTAATAAAATTTGGAGGAGCAATAAATAAGTTGGAGGAATGATTGGGGAATACCTATACAAAGAAGGAAAATATTTACGAGTAAATATCATTTCATTTCACTTAAGTGCTTAAGGCAATTAGAGTGGGGAAGCGATAAAGCTATCATTTTCTAAAATTAGGCAGATAGAAATGAAATCAACGCCAACCAGAAAAAAATGAGTTCGGGAAAGCCAAACGAATGTCTTTCTCACGTTTTTTGCTTCATCTCATGCATAAAATTATACAAGCATCACCATATTCCAAGTTGGGTAAAAGAGAAAAGTAGCTGTGGAAGTGGTAGACAGCAGCATAGCATTCCAACATTTTATTTTTTTGCCAACTTCATCCTAATACAGAATTATAAGTTAACTCTATCCTTAAAAAGCAATCGCGTATTTGAGTAATGCTCTCTCAAGTGTACATGGCATGATAAATTAGGATTTATGGCCGACTTTTTCGCTTCGAGTGATTCCTATCTAATTCCAAAATTTTCTGCTGGCTAAAGTATTGCTCACACACAACTTCATAGTGCCCATGACTGTGACTGTACTGTAATCCTAGTAGCTACGAATTACTCGTCTGCCTTTAATTCAGTGTTTTAGCGCCGTCAACATCTTCATTACTCATTATTTTTTTGCAAAGTGAATGCCACCAACACCAACATTCAAGGCGAAAGCTTCCCAGCGATCACAACATCATAAAAGGGCGACCCTGTTTTCACAAAGTTCTCAAGTTTGAGGAAGAAGACAAGATCATTGTCTGATGTCCAGTATAAATTATTCAAGCTTTCCGTATAGGTAACTTTGAATGTTAAAAAAAATCGTGGTACCCGCAAAATTCCATTTGATAGTTTACTTTTCCCTCCATCCTCACTAATTTCATATTCAATGTACGCACATAATCATGCGGGTTGAGTTTCGTCTCCCTTCAATTCAACCCTCTTCAAAATATTCTAAAGTCTTGTGAAGCTCAGGCTCTTGTAATATGTAAATAAAACCACATCGAAGAAATAGTAAAATACTCTCGTCGGGACCGTTAAGCTAGAGGCTAGAAAACTTGGGCCAAGTTTTCGTATGATCATCGGTCTTTACTTTTTTCAACACTTTCTCATTTTCTTTTTTCTTCCTTCACAGCCATATAGCTTCCGCGTCTTTGGATATATTCTCATCATCATCTTTTTCTATTTCCCTCCGCCACATTTACCCAAAATTAGAAGTTTAGCTTTGCATAAAGAAGTAACCAAGGATGAAGATCACTTATTCTTCACCTTTTCCATTCAATTGAAGTCAAGTGGTTTCTAAAAGACGCTATGGTTTTCTTCATTCATCCTTCTTCAAGATTCTGGAGAAAACAACGCAAAAGCTCAATCTAAACTTTAGTTAAAATTAAAGTACGTTCTTGAACTTCATTTGGCCTTATTCAAAGTAGGAAACGTGGCTTGCAAACCACCACTACTACTACACACATTTAGCATTCTTTGCCATCTTATCCCTTCTTTTTGGTTCGTTTGCATACAAGAACAAAGGAAGGAAACGAGCCGTGAACTTTCTTCAAAATAGCCCAAGAGCTTCTTCAAATTTGCTAGAAAAAGCGTTGAATGCACCAATGACTCATTAAGTGCTACCTTACCACATATTAACAGAATAATGCATAATAGAAAACTTTGTATAATGTCTACTACCAATGCACCTTTAAACTTCCAACAGTTTTTCTTGAAAGCACTAAACATAATAAGACATGTACATATACTTTATAATCCTAGTCTACTGTATTTTTTTTGTCTCGACATTTTTTGTTCATTAAAAAACATTGGGCATCTTTCAAACTCGAAAGCAATTTATTTTGCCAAACATTAGTTCTACTTGAATTCCCATTTATTTCACAAAAAACCGTAATTCTCTCCACGCGCGAATAAGGAAAGCAGTTCATAATAGCAAAATTACACTGCTAATCTGAGGAATTACCAAGAATTCTAAATCTCTCCAGTCTTTAGGACAAATTAGGTTAAGTGGTAGTCTAGTCTTCTACTTATGCATAGTTCAATACAACACCCCCGCGTTTTACTCTAGAAACTGTGCTTGAAAATTTTATTATAGCGGAGAGCAAAAATTTTTTTTAGCAGCCGATGTCGTTGTACGGGTACCTACATCAAAGATATTGTAAAGCTTTGTTGTGAATTCATTGTACTTCTAACGTAAGTGGGTGATTTGAATTTGAAATTTGAACCCATTTGCCTATGGTATGTTTATCTACCCACCACGCAAGTAAAAATTTTAAAGATACTTATCCTCTAAAAGAATAAATTAGTCTCCTCATTTTCCATTAAGTAGGATGTAGATATGAAATTAAAATTTTATAGAGTTTGTCATGAATATGAATGTGCATTATGGATGCACTTCCCGCAACAAATAAAGATTAAAAATTCAAGCACAAATGTGTTTACTTTTTGCTTGTTTCGTAAACTATGCACATTTTATGCAGTGGAATTAGAGATTTTTTTTCTTTCCCATATGAGGGGGAAGCTTGCAGTTTTTATTACTGCTTTGGGATATCATTTTTTTGGGGGGAGTCGAGTCAAGTAATCTCTATCCAGCAGTTAATTTAAAATGAAGTCAAGTCAAGCCAAGCCAAGCGAGTTTTAATACTACTTCATCTACAGACCGCTGATGGAGTTTGGAAATACAAGTTTCATCTAGCTGCATCACAGCCTGTGTGTGTAAATGACTATCAGTGAGGCTAATACATCTTGATAGGGCTGGACAGAATAATTTGTTTCATGATAAAACTTCATTAGTCGATGCAAATGGATCTTATTAATACGGATGGCTCAATAGAAAATCACAAATCATGGCTTTTATCCTTTGCTTGGGTAGCGTGGACAGCTGAATTTATTTCAGAAAGGTCATTGGAAATGGACAAGGTCTTGGGTGAAGCAGCGAAACGAGCGGATGTGCCATGATACTATTACCATTTCAATCTCCTATTTCTTCGTACACATTAATGTACGCATTTTATATATGTTCCATCCATTTCTTCTCCTTCAGTGCTGCCAGCTTCCTCTTTCTTGTATAATATTTTGATTCCAGATGATTGAAAATGTCACATAAATTCGTTTTTTATGAGCTTTATCTTTAAAAAAAATCTTGGGAAACATGTGAAATTCAGATATGATTATGTATATCCAACAAGGCTATCGCTTGTGCTTCTCTAGAATAATCATGTTTCTTCTTTTTTTCTCGTGGATGAATAATGAAACAGAATATTTCTCAACTTTCTCAAAATAAATAAGCATTTTATGAGTAACTAGCCCAAGAAAGTTGACTTTTATGATTGTAACATGAACAGAGTTCTGAGAAAGAACAATTTACTTTGTAAGCTGAGACTCGAAACATTCCTAGAAAATTCTTTCAAAAGTGACATGAGTCTGAAGAAATCACTAACAATTTCTCAAGGAAAATTCCAAATAAAATTAAATTGTATTTCTTTAGACGTTCATGTTGAACTCTAAGGATGGGTTTCCGTATTCCTGTAAAACGAGAGGAAAAAGAACATTTGTATAGCATATTCGTCGACCAATTCAATCCAAAATGATAAATGGGACGCAACAGCCGCATCGAACAAAACTGTGTGATTGAATGACATTCAGATCTGATTTGATCTTTTCTTGTTACTTCTCTCAAAAACGAGCATCAAAATGGCAATAGATGAGAAGAGCAAACTCAATAATGTTTCGGTCTAGCAATAGCAATAGCAATGCCGATGCCGCGCCGTATAGCTCATTCTTTCTTAATGCATCCTTTTTCCTCATCCATCTTTCGGCCTTATACACATCTAATACATTCTTATTTTTAAGCCGGAATAGAACAGTCCTAAAAAGAAGGAATTACTCAAGTAACAGTACGAGATAGTAAGTAAGCAGTGACTAGTCACTAAACAAATGATGCTCCTCTTCCTCCATCCTTTCTCGCATGAGTGACGGTTGGGGACCTAAACTACATTTTTCAAACACAAATTTTGATTATTTTTTTTCGCGTTCTCAATTTTTTCCTCTTTTCTCAATCTAACCCCCAAGAAGACACTCAAGGTAATGCATATGCATTACTCAACTTTCCCTTTGTTAGTTTTTATTTCTTCCATGAATTTCGAAGTGGGATATATGGAAAGCGAGAAAAGAAAAAAAAACTTTCCCTCGATCTGCTACTACCACTCATGATATGGTGTGTGCAATGCTTATTCATGTAGAGAAGATTCCGTATACTTATATGAAGAGCAGAGAAGATGGTGATTGCGAAGAAGGCAAATAATAAGGAAGGAAACGAGTAACTTTGTTGAGTTCCTGGGGAAAAAACTTGCCACGTTCATAAAATGCATTTTCTAAGTTTTTAAACGACCAACAAAATAGGGAAAGAAGGATTTTGAGAATGAAGTTGATAAGAAGAGCGGTTTTTACTTGTGCTATTACTATTAAATTTTGACTAGTGGATGCGACTACTACTACTACTAGTGCTATGCAGATTATGCTCGAGTTTTAGTTTCCCAGAACTTGTATTTTTTTAAAGCAATCCCTACAGTATAAAAGTGGTGCAGCTTTATGCAAAAAATGCTCTAGAAAAGAGAAAAGGAACGGAGATGGTTATGCATGAAACTTTTCATGCATCCAATCCAAGTTTGGGCTGGGAAACGTGGAAACAAGAAAAAAAGGCAAGTCGGTTGGGATATCCCTTGGGAATAGCACAATTGAAATCCCTAGATTTTCCATTTCCTTTTTAGTCTCTCCACACAGCAAGCATAGCACAGCCATAGTTTTAGGGATTCGCTATTCACTCCGAAAGTTTAGTTTTTTTTACCAAACTGGTTGGGAAAGTTAAGGTACGTACGTGGCTTACTATTCCTTTATTAAAGCAATGTCAGTAGGATGTGTTGCATGTGAGGGGTTATGCCTTTTACGAACCACAAAGGAAGTTTTAAAATGTTGTACTTTGGTGAAAGAAAGTTCAAAAGAAATATGGTGAGCTTTGTAGCCTAAAAAGTTATGCATGCTTCCGCGATATGCATAAATTAGTAAAGTACAAACCGCATTTTAAATACGTAGGTATATTTGTATTATTAATTGTTCTGTACCGAAACAATTGAATTGGCATACAAAAATAAAAAACGGTTGAAAGCGGCGTTTTTGAGTTTCTATAACTCGACAATTTCATTATATTTGTTCATTACTTCTAGATAATGTACTGTAGTGAAACCAATTTAGACCACCAAACATAAGTATAATCAATGTTTAAATTAACGACAGAGTTAACCTATTGCATTTTTCTTCTTTTAAAAAATTGGTTAGCTTTATTATTATTTCTTGGAAGCTGTCTGAAGCATTGCTTCCGTTTCGGAGTTGATTCATCGCAGTATCTAAGTATGCACAACCACTAAATGTGGGCAACGCTGCACTCTAAAATCTGTTTAAATTTCCAAAATTTGTTCTATAGACCTATCTTCAACTTTGTATTAATTTCTCAACTCTTCTGCTGTAGTCACGTCTCCGACATGGTACGTTACTTCAACTTCTCATCTAGTTTTTTTTCAAAGAGAGTGATTATGAAAGTATTAAATCGTGCCAAACTTTTTCCTTTGACCTAACTATTCCTGAACTTTTGCAGGCCCTAGTGAAATTGGTAGTCAATTTTTTATTGCGCTAACGCTAATAATGTTAAAGTCACAGACTTTGATAGATTGCCTATACCGTAAGTGTTCGAACAGGTTCAAGTTTTGTTTGATAAAAATGCAGTGAAATGTTTACTTATTTGTTGTGAGGCCGTGAAATGCAATCCCATAAAATAAATGAAACTTTGTTGTTTGGTTATTACGAAAATGCATTTGTATTGAACTTTTGACTATTAAGAAGTACAAACATATTTTACTGCTTGAAGCATTGTGCTAGTCAAAAAGACTCATATATTATGCGGTGAATTGAAAGTTTACAAGGCGAATGAAATACAGCCGCTGTGATCATGTAAGTACTCACTCGCAGGAAGAAAGTGAGAAAGAGACAGAGAAGTAGCAAGTATTAAAATGAAAGTGTATAAGAATATACTCGAGATTTTTGGTTAATGTACATACATAAGTATGGTTTGCACCTACTTTTGTCAAACAAAAGCTCGTTTGAAACTTTCCGATAAAAT
>JAHZMX010003566.1:0-17889 GCA_027743895.1 Seira musarum
CCCATTATTACCCACTTATACCCATTATTGCCCATTAAAACCCATTATTACCCGTTAAAACCCGTTATTACCCGGTACCCACCAATTTTTTGTTATTACCCGCGGGTATTTAACATGTCTGATTGCATGGTATTAAATGGGGGATGTAAATTCCAATTAATTGTAAATTATTGCAAAGTGCTGGCTGTAAATTTGTAAAAAGATACTTTGGACCACGCTCTATTCAATGGAAAAAGAACTTGTCAAATCGGACGCGGCGTTAGTATGAATATTGCATTGTAAAGCCAGATGTACGGGGGCTTGTTGAATCAAAAAGTGAAACATCTAATTACACCCAAATTCCTCACAACACCCATGAATTTTTTTATATTGCTTATCATGTCTTTAAAAATTAAACTGGCGAGTTAAACAACTTTCGCGGATAGATACAGAAATCAATATAAAGTACTAATTTAATTAATCAGGACAGTAACTTATAAAAAAGTGAAAACATGGGAACGTTGATCTTACTAACCAATTGGATTAACGTTTAGTTTTTACTGAACAAAAAGAACATAATCCATAATCAGTGTTAGGTTAAAATTTGCTTTGAAGAAGCACCGTACATATGCTTCAAGTCAATCGTACTATCAAATTTCGTTCAAAATAATCAACTCTGCTTCTTATCAAACAGATAAAAAGATAAAATATTTTTGCAGGATTTTGGCTCTCAGGAAAATAACGTGGGGCCCTTATTCTCGATTTTCTGCAAAAAACACTATTTGATGAATTTTAAACGATTATTTTTACTGTCGAAATTCCAGGAAAAAGGTTTCAAACGTTGATTGGCCAGTACCCTTTCAGCACAAATATTCGTATTCGCACATGCTTCTTTCGGTGGATGAGTTTGGCTGGATTGCGAAGGAAGGTTTACCAAAGTAAATCCGCATTAATACCCGAGAATACGCTGGAGCGTTCAAAGGGGGCTCACCACCTTCCCAATTAATCCAGTTCTCAAATGGAACTGGATCCGATTTATTTCCGCTAACCCAAACGAATGTCGAATTTCCAGTTACCGTCCCCCCAACCCAGTAATGGGTGCCTGCATCTCCTCCATCCTGTAGAAATTTGGTAACAGCTTCAAGTTTAGCCTGAGTCTCTATTGTTACCAGCGATGAATTAAAATTAGCCTTACAGTCATTCTGAGAGCTTTCCCAGCTAGCCTGCAATACAAAAAAGGAAATAAATTTGGTTTTAGGTCAAAAATAATAATAGTTTTCATACGTTGTCCTGAGCACTGCAATGCAAGCATATTTAAGATGCGACTCAGAAAAGCCGAATCTCACCAAAGTCTGTACTGTGACTGCTTACGTCATTAGAACTTAAGTAGAAAACCGTTGCACGTTTGGGAGCAACCTTTCCAGTGTAGGTCAGATTTTGACTTATTCGCGGATGTCGCAGAAACAAAATCACTTGAAGAAATGCGTCCCTCTACTTGTGAATAATTGCGTGAGAAAACGGCTAATGCCAACAAAACGAATAAAATAGCCATTTTAATATCTGTTTCGTCGTTAACACATAAACCCACGTACTTTAGCAAAGAGATTCATTTTCAAATTGATATCAAATACAATTTTAATCGTAATATGTACTTCCACTGAATTTAAATATTGATGTTGTGATAAAACTTATCGTCGATAATATTTTGGTTTGTTTGTTTTTAACTCAAGTCTGAAATCCATTATTAATGCCAATACTGGCATAGTGATTTGTGGCGGTTTTGAGGGGTGCAGAGCTACCGCAATATTGCATTTTAATGACGAATCACGAGTAACTCGCTGAAATGACTTAAAAGACTTGCTTATTTTAAAATGGTCAGTAATGGGCAAATTTGTCAAAAAAAATTGTAACTTTGTTAATTTTTAGAAAATATGTAATAAAGTCGCTTTGGGCCATAAAATAATGAATACAGTACCGAAAATATTTCTTAGGTTAAAATTATAGACGAGGCAATATTTACAGCGCCACGGGCCTGTTGCTGCTTTGCCTTGTGGATTGCAATTGTGTCACGGCGTGTCCACCATTGTGGATTTAAATGTGGCATTCAAGTTATTATGTGCTAAAGGTCGAAATCAGTTGTGGAAAATTTTTTGGACTTTGTAAGCTTAAAATTACGTGTCCATCAATTTGGCCTTATACAACACGTGCTCTAATTTGTCGCATATCTATCCCAAATAATAATGTGCCCAAAAGCAAGATTTCTTTTGAAAATCTCAAATTCTACGAATCTATCCATGGAAATTTAGAGCAAGTACAACTTTTTTTCCAAGAAAAATTAATGTTTGCATTATAAGATCAACAAACATGCTTATTCTGTTTATTTGCAAAAGATTGCAAGCGGTAAATAAATAATGCATTTAATATACTTGTGTGACCAGCGTTANATTTGGCCTTTTCCAACACGTGCTCTAATTTGTCGCATATCTATCCCAAATAATAATGTGCCCAAAAGCAAGATTTCTTTTGAAAATCTCAAATTCTACGAATCTATCCATGGAAAATGAGAGCAAGAACAACTTATTTTCCAAGAAATAATAATGTTTGCATTACAAGATCAGCAAACATGCTTATTCTGTTTATTTGCAAAAGATTGCAAGCGGTAAATAAATAATGCATTTAATATACTTGTGTGACCAGCGTTATCTCACGTTCCACTTAATTTTACACAATAGTGCTGTGAACCACACTCGTCTGTAGATAATCACGCTACAGTTCATTTCAAGTCTGTGTTAACTGATCGTACTTATTGAATGAAAAATCAATNTTTGAAAATCTCAAATTCTACGAATCTATCCATGGAAAATGAGAGCAAGAACAACTTATTTTCCAAGAAATAATAATGTTTGCATTACAAGATCAGCAAACATGCTTATTCTGTTTATTTGCAAAAGATTGCAAGCGGTAAATAAATAATGCATTTAATATACTTGTGTGACCAGCGTTATCTCACGTTCCACTTAATTTTACACAATAGTGCTGTGAACCACACTCGTCTGTAGATAATCACGCTACAGTTCATTTCAAGTCTGTGTTAACTGATCGTACTTATTGAATGAAAAATCAATTTTAAAAAAATTGCAAATAAATGGCATAAAGCCTAATAGTTGTACCAATACCAATTTTCATGTTTAAATTTTTCGAGGATTTTAATTATCAAATTCAATAAACCGCTTCGTTAATTGAAGACGTAATTTGTGTTGTAGAAAGATAACATAATGC
Organism: Seira musarum; assembly: GCA_027743895.1. Taxonomy (NCBI): domain Eukaryota; kingdom Metazoa; phylum Arthropoda; class Collembola; order Entomobryomorpha; family Entomobryidae; genus Seira; species Seira musarum. The sequence continues at coordinate 3,259 of JAHZMX010003566.1, forward strand.
ATTGTTTATGAGATTGTGAATAATTGGGCATCGGTAAATAATACTGTGCATAAATGTAACCAAACACATCTCTCATATTTTCCTGCGAATTTAGCTCAAAGGATTTTTTAAAATTCTTAGTACTTATTGAAATTTGAAATGAAATTGAAACACATACTTCACGCTACACCCTAAGCAAAAACCGCCAGTATACCTAAAACAAGCAATCCATCTGCACCTCAGATTAGCAATATCTTCCATTGAATATGATTACTCTTGCTTTAATATGTTGCATTATGATTCTGGTAGACGATAAGCCCGTTTTGATTAAGTGAAATATGACCGTAAATTAAAGTTGTTACATGAATGCTTTTAATCGAATATGTAAACAAAAATCAATGATCGTCACACTATAACTGTACACAATGCTGCACCCAACCTCATTTCGTCTACAAATTTATCATTATTCACACGAAAGCACAAATAGAGGTTATCTGAAGATTTCAAAATTTTCAGAAAAATTCCGAGAAGTTGTATTAGGTCAAAGATTTAAAGCATGGATTATGTCGGCTTGCGTGTCCATATATGTTCTCTCCCGCCTAACAACATATTATAGATGCAAGGACATCGCCTAATTCAAATTTCTAGGAAAACCTATGTTGACACAATCTCAAGGAATAAAATTTGCAGACCGAATCAGGTATAAATAGTCTGGAGTATAAACAGTTTTGCATCAGTTGTGAGTCAAGTATTCAATAAAGTTTAACTTTAACCCTCTCTGCTTAAAAGCATTTAAAACCACAGAACAAAATGTTCTTCCGTTTGTTGGTTTGTTTGGCAGTGGCCAATTCTGTAATTGCTCTTTCTTTGGAGAAAAAAGAAAATTCTCCAAATCCTACAAATTCATCCTACAAGTTTCTTGGAACGTACGTACACCCTGACAAGAAAGTCCCATTTGCTCTATGCAGCAATTTGTATTTGAGTGCTAACGACGTAAGTAGACTATACAATTACAATGTTGCTAATATTAACAAAACGTATCTAGGTTTCAATATCTCTTCCTCAGGCTACTTGGGAAAGCGCAAGGGACGATTGCATGGATAACTTTCAGTCTACCCTTCTTGTGATTGAAACTCTAAGTGAACTTGAGACGGTGAGAAAATTTCTTCAGGATAGTGGTGACGCTTCAACGCGTTTCTGGGTGGGAGGGACGGCTGCAGGAACCCAAGACTTCGTTTGGAAACTCGCAAACAATGCAGAAATTCCATTCCAAAGCTGGATCCAATGGGAAGGTGGTAAACCCAGCGAATTTACCAGTCTTGATCGAGCCATGATGCATTTCAAATTTAGTAAATTGACCTTTTCGGCTAAACCCAACACCCGGTCGGAAAGATCAGTTTGCGAGTACACTTACACTTGCTAAAACAACATTAGATGTGTACGATGGTTTAATATGTAGTCGAGTACTAGTTTGTTCCTTTCAAAAGAAGGATTGAAATAAATTGCAAGAACTTTTCCCTAAGCATGCGCAAAACTCTAAGAATTAAAATATCCTGCATTTAATTTAAATTTACGTTCATCGAATCTTGGTCCCATATTAAAAATTGTACGCGGTGCTAAGCTTAAGACATTATTATTTGTAGTAAAAGACAATACAAATGGATTGAAATTGTTGCAAACCGTCCGCGCTATCATTAAAAAAAAGAAGATAAAATTTTTAAGGAATCGGATCATTTGCAAAATCTCTCCTGCATTGTTTTAACCCCGGAGTAATACGAACACGTTCCTTTACTCTAAATACATTCATCTTGTGCTGTGTAGTGTATTATCATCACAATGTCTTTTGTAACAAACCGTGTAAAGAGGATTAGTAAATCAAGTTTAGCAGGAATTAATATTTTCACTCTTGGTGATAGAGCTCCGCCCAAAGATCTCCTATTCCATTGCCGCACATTTTTAAAAGCATTCATGAGTCACCAAAGACTTTTGCTACACACACGTGTACTGCGCAGAAAATTTTACGGAGCTTCCGGTGGAGATGATTACTATGATGACAAAGGTCGTGGACTGAAATAATTCGTGGAAGAAAAGGTTATGTTCACCTTGTGACAAAGACAAAGATACGGAAACATTTTGGGTTGTTTCCTTAGAGAATGTTTCTTTGCGTGCTAAATATAGCAATTTATTTTGATACTTTCAGGAAATCATAAAATCAAACAAGTGTATATTTTTAGCTCCTAAATATTTGCTTTCTATGAAAATGCGCTGTTTGGTGGTGTTACAAACAATTTTTCTGTCTTTTGATTGAAACTTCCTTGAAACAGCATTGGCCAATAAATACAATTAAATGCGCAGAACAAGAAAGGGAAGAAAACCCGACAAAACTTGTCAATCACCACCCATGGTCTCTTCTCCGACTTTTCCACCTCATTTTGCTGTTCAGGGTCGGGATCTATTAAATTCACATCCTTATGTGGACTTTCCCCGACCGCATTATTGGATTCGTTGTTTGACGTTCTCAACGTCAGCATTGCTGGATTATCTCCATTCATGGTATTGAATTCGGCCATGAACGCGCACATAAGGAATTTTGAGACATGATTCTGTACCGCAGTAGTATTAGGTGCGAGCAAACGATGTGGTGAATCCACCGGAACAGGAATTCCGTTGCTGGTAGTTTCTGTGATATGAGACTCGTTATTTACACCATTTCCAATGGTAGCTGGCGCTTGCATTAATTTCAACCATCGCTCGAATCTCAAATTGTCTTCTTTTTCATCCATTTTCTTTTTTATTTTTTTCTGAAGCTCATGCCTCCAGTGCATGTATTTGATGATTACAAATTCGCAGATTGACAGAAACACAAATGACATGCATCCAACCATCCAAATATCTAAAAGAAAATGCAAATTTTTATACATTTCATACCATACCCGAATAAAAATGCCCAAGAGATCGCGATCGCTTGCTTACGAACCCATAAGGGTTATGTAGTTTGACCATTACGTAAGGATATCCAACTAAAAACCGCAGTTTAAGTAATACGGAATCACAGATTCAATGTTGTGTTATGGCCTAAATACCTCCCCTTCCTCCTCGGTGCCTTTTCCCAGTTTTACGAAATGTTTTCGTAAGGTCATACTGAAGCAAGCGCTCCATGCTAACGATTAGTGGTCTGTACAGACTATCATCTTCCCATACGTAGTTGACGTACGTGTCGTAATATTTATCTAGAGGGAGTAAAAAATGATCCATCAAAATAGATAGGCTGAATTAAGCATTTAGAAACTTTTGGCTTACAACTCTCGATGACTAAGTGACACCTAATAAATGCATTGAAAGATCAATTAAATAATTACATTAATTTACCTTCTTAATTAAATAAATTTTTAAAAAATGGTTTTACGAACGCTTGACGGTCAAGGGGATAGTAGACAAACGAAGTTGTGCAAGATATTTGCGTAAACGATTTCGCTTTAAACAGTATCGTCATGTTAGGGAAAATGTGTACGACACTATTGGGAGCATCTGCAATCGCGATGCCTAAACCAAAATGTATTTAGTAATTTATAGAATTTTTTGAATGGAAATAATGATATATAATTTAATTTTTCACTGCTTTCTCTGGAAGTCGAGATGTAAGAATCCGGACTCCACATATGCTTCAGAGCATTCTTATTTGCTGTCACAAACACGTTGGGACCGTCTGAAGGTTTGAAAAGACCTTCCGGGAATTCTAACCCATCAGCAACCCATCGTTGCCGAATGTGAAATTCAATTCTGGACAAGAAATAAAATATCATTTGATCACATTTAATGAACTATAAAAAATTTTAATTGTGTCATTCATGTCTAACTGCAGTGTCAATTGATTATCATGCATAAGCACAGCATCCGTCACTTCTATAGCATGAGAAACATTTATCGGCCCTTTTGCATTTTGTTCTATTGCCCATCGAGATCCTACAAATAAGAAATTAAACAATCACTTCAAACAAATTTGTTGGCAGTAAATACATCGAGTTTGGAGTAGTTTGAACCTAAAAGTTCTCCGATTTCTAATTTCAGCTTTGAAAATTTTGACCCTTTTCGGCGAACATTGTCAGGATTTTGATTGTCTGCATGGGCTTCATCAAGTGAAATTACTGTCGCCGATGATGTAAAAAGAAGAAAATGAAAAGCCGTACTAGTGGAATAAAATAAAACGAAATTTTAGTCAAGAGAGCATTTGAAACTTAAATTAAAATGATTCTAACTTGCTAATTTGTGCTCACCTCCAGAACCTGGTTAGAGAATTTTTTGCCATTTTGGCCCAAATTGCAATGTGTCTCTGACTTCACTGGCTGCGCACTAGTGCTTCGTAGTGAATCGATGAAGAAAAATTTTGTCCATTGTAAGGAGGTTTATTTATTTTTTTATGAAATTTTCGGATCAATTTGTGAAGTTTCAAGTTTAGTCAGTTTAGTAATGTATGAACGAACATATAACGACTAAAGCAGCGATCAGCCCTACATGAACTACAAGAAAAAAGAACAGGAGAAAAATTGCGAAAATTAATTTTTCCCTTGAAAACATTTAATCAATAACGTTCATTGCGTGCTAGAACAGGAAAGGCTTAGGTATGCTAATCTTCTTTTATTTCACTTTATCGATTACATATACATATAAGAAATGCTTTGCTTTTGTATGGTTAGAAAACCAGGTAGCCACTACAAGGTTTAATCATTTATACTTAACTACAATGGTGTTATGCAAACCTAATCCACATTATTGTGATATCGTGATAAAATTGTATAATAAGTTCAATACTAAATAATGAGGTTCTACTTTTCACTACAGTACAAATAGATTCGAAATAATTGCCATCATAGGAAATTTTACTTGTTTTAGATAATACTAACGACGTGATTTTTGCGCTCATCAACCAGGTATATTCATCTGAAACCAAATTAGAATTGTATTTTAAGCTAAAATTGTTAGTACTTTTGTGGAAATTGTTAGTACAATTGTCGCCTCATTTAGGCGTCGACCAGAGGCAAATGTTTTCTTGCAATATAGTATATCAACGCAAAATATCTTAGGTTTTGGACTTTGACCGAAATTTAAGTTCTACAGTTTATGACATCCGTCGAATCAACAGGCAAGCATCAATAGTCCGTTGTGATATTGACTCAAAATACTCAACCTTTGCATCTGTAGTAAAATCCTTAAAAGACGCAAAGGAATAAGAAAGTGGCCGAAATGCTTTCACTTCCTTTTTCAAGCTCTTCTCAGCGTTCCGATGTTTCCATTTCTGAATTAAGCAACTGCTCACATCAAAAAGGAGAGTCATTATTGGCAGAGCAAGTGCAAAGCACGCAATGCATCCAACCATGATCAAAACGAACCCACAAAACACTGGCAATGGTAGAAGATAAAATCCTCCCATCAGAGTCACGGAAGCGGAGAGCATAAACACAGCGTAACCAACCGCCATTGTTATGAAACAGGCAGCATTGTTATAGTCTCGTCCTTTGTTCATCAAAACGGCGTAAGTGCGGTACAATATTACTGATGTTTGCAATTTGTTCTTCGATATTTCTTTAATCGAGTGAATTATAATTTTATCCATAATCAATTCTCGAACGCTAACGGAGAAGTATAGGCTCATCATTCTTGCAGCTTCAGTGAGTGTCACAAAAAGATAGAGTGACGAAATGAGAAGGTACGCCATGGTCGTGGTATTACTTTGTGGCTGGACATTTACTGAAGCTAGAGCAAGGTACAAGGGATCCACTCGAAATTTGCGGATCAAAAACAAGAAGTTGTAAAGAAGAACTGCTAAAGATGGGACTAACCAAAGTATAATTACAACGGAGCTAACAAATATGCCCAATTTGTAGTCACCATTTACAACTCTTTTTGTTTTATGACGGGAGACTAAACAAAGAAGATGTATTTTGTCGTTTGCAATTCCGACAAGTATCTCTCGCAAATGGAATTGCAAAAATCCAAGAGAACATGCTACAAAGCCTAAAAGGAACAGATGTCCACTTATTACCCAGTTTGCATGCGTATTAACTTGAGGTTGCCACAATCCACGTACAAATAGATACATGTAAAGAAGCATTACAGGCACTAAAAGTATTGATTGGTATCCGCAAATCACTCGGTTGACTTTAAATGATTTTTCAAGATACATTTTTTGTTCGCAAGAGTTCCAATTGATAAAATGTCGGGGACACATTGTCCATTTCCATAGTTTTGTTTGAATATCTAGTGCGTAAAACAATGACTTCTGCAGGCGGGCCATGTCAACGAAATAAATAAACGACTTCTTTGTGCTTAAAAAAGTTTTATTGTTCTCCGATGATAACGATTCTACCGATGTTTTTGAGGAAATTTTGACTAGTTTATGCGCATAGCAACACTTGAAATTCGAAAGCATAGGAAATGTTCGTGTTAACGTGAAGAGTCGCCGGGAATGAATGAACGAATGAGAATGTTTCTGCTCAGCACAAACAATGATTTAAGCTACAAAATATTTGCATAATTCGAGAGAGCTGACCACAATTTTTGGTATCCACGAAATGGCAAACATGTCAGTACCAAGAAAAAAACATTTGCCGGTATTCAGACTCCATATGTAAACCGTTGTTTTTCAATTGTTGAGACGAAAAATCCTGTTTTTGAAGTACATGAAAATTTTTGAACATGTCAAAAACAACTGTTTAGTACCAAAGCTACCAAGATACCAAAACTACATAGTTTTCACATGTATTTTAAATGAGAGTTAGGAGTGTTTTGATGGTTTTATTTGCGAAGTTTAAGAACAGGCATCATAGACCGAAAATGTAAAAAAAATTGGAGCCACCATAACATCCGGATCGAATTTTGGTGGCGTAGGATGGCTAATTTGAGTCATGAAAATCCTTCTATTATGTAACACCCACTGAGGTAATTTTCATACCTACTTTGTTCCACGGCTGCATAGCCGTAGCTCTTAACACTTTTAATTTGTCGCTAATTTCCTGTACATTTCTTTTCACATTTTGGACTTGAATTAGCCAAATTTTCATGTTCTATATAAAGGATCAAGAGTAACGGCTCGACCTTATTTTTGAGAACAATCAACTTGTATAAATGTTCTATCTTTTTTTTCTGTCTGATAATTTGTGACCTTGATTATGTTGTAATGAAATGTGTTATTTTAATTATATCACTACGACTGACTTGGGGCATATGTAAACGTGCCTTCAAATACGATAAATGCACGCTTGCGCCGGTTATGCATTTATTTTTTTATATGCAGTAAAAATAAATATTCGGCAAATTAAAATTACGACACTTAGTTAGTAAAAATAAATATTCCCATGTTCTAAAATTTACTCTAACATTCCGTCCTACATTGACCGCTGGAGCGGCTTTTTGTTTACAAAGTTTACAAAGCTTAAATTACCACTTGAAAAGGAATCCTACTTTTGAAATCAGTGAAATTGAGTTTTAGCTTTCCAAGCATTTTTATGACAGCTTTTACTTTTAAAGCGGATTTGATTTAAACAGCCCGACAAAACCAGGTCATTAATCTATGAGATTGCAATCGGTCCATTTTTGAATAGAGTCGGGTTTAAAGTTAATGAGATTATATTTACTTCATTGAGAAATGAGGCAATCAGCAGAGCCTTGTCATATTAGCTCCACTAGTTTCAATTTAGGATAATCTTGACCTATTTGGTTTATTAAAAATAGTCCATGAAAGTGTGTACCTTAAATTCAAATTTTCCAAAGTCATCACTCCGGCTTACTAAAGTATATTCCAACTTTCAAGTTCTGAACTCGGTGGTATGAAATTTCATTCGCAAAATCTATTTCCCGTATACTTTTGGAATTTTTGGTTGAAATTGCCCTATTTTCTTACTAAGAAAAATAGGAAAGAAATTAGCTTACAGAGTGAGCATATTAGTTTAAAATCAAGATATGTTTAAAAGCAATTTTGAATATTTTATCAGTTCTAGGTACTTCAACATGTTTTCCTTTTTCTTTGCCAAAAAAGCCTGGCAAAAAACAAGCTTAAATTGTGGCTTGTATGTTATTTCTGGTGCCTGGATCACGCAAATAGGGAAAGAACGAGTCAGAGTTGAGCATAAGTAGTCCAAATGACCTAAATTTAATATACAAAAAATATAATTATGTCTTTAAAAAATCCATAAATCTTTTGCAAACTTTTTGATAAAGATATAATTTCCTTATTTAAGGAATCGCTTAACATTTCATAGTACAGTTGTTCATATACGCAGGAGAACGACGTTTGATAATATATTTTAAGTGGCTGCTGCTACTACTGAAGTTGTATTACAATCTATTTAAACATATACCTGGATTTTCAAGAGAATAGTTTGTCACACAAATATTATTAGTCACTTTTCATTTAAAATCGCCGTGCTTACGGTCATCATTTTGAATTATTTCTTATAAAATGGCACCTCTTCCAAAATCATTGTTCTACTCACTGGACATTCAATGGATCCTATGGAGATGGACACCGTGTCCGCGACACTTTCTGAAATGGGATTCCACGGAACAGAAACTATCTGTTGAAGAATCATTTGAAGCCACCCGATTAATATACAGATATCAAACTTTCTTCTTATTGCCCCTAATACTCCTCTACACTTATCTATTCCTATACGGATTGTGGCAACCCCAGATCAACTCGTACATTAATTGGGTCTTAAGTGCGCAAATTTTTGTAATTTTACTTCTTGCAGTTCATATTGGAATTGAACAATTCCGTTTGAGAAAAGTACTTGTCACAATAGCAAATGACAAAATACGACTTCTTACACTGATCTCACGGCGTACGCGTGGGACCGTAGTAAATCCCGATAAGAAACTAAGCACATTCGTTTCCATAGTCGTAATCACAGTATCGCTGGTTCCGCTAATTGCGGTGTGTTTAAACATTTGTTTCTGGCATGGCAAATTCCGAGTGGATCCCATTTACCTAGCCCTAGCATCTGTAAACATGCAGCCTGAGAATACTACGGTATATCCAGTGTTTGTGTCGTTCCTATATTTCCCAGCACTTACGGAAGCGACAAGGATGTTGAGTCTATTTTTATGTGTAAGTGTTCGAGAATTAGTGATGGATAAAATCCTAATTTATTTATTTAATACGATGACTACCACTGATGGAGAGTTACAAGCGTCAGTGAAATTGTATCGGGTTTTTGCTGTCGTACTTAACAGAGGGAGGAACTACACAAGCTCTATAAATTTCAGTACCTTGGCGATCGGATCTGTCGTTTTTATGCTCTCCGCTTCGGTTACTTTGACGGGAGGATTTTACGTTCTACCACTGCTGATATTTTGCGCTTTTGCTTTGATAATGATACTAACTATTACTAGTTTAATACTTGCCATACCAATAATGGCTCATTTGTTCGACTTTAGTACATGTCTTATTCATAAATGGAAGCACATGAATTCCGGATCACTGCATGAAGAAAGAAATTATGGCGTTTCGGCCACTCTCTTATTATTTTGCGTCTTTCAGAGAAATCAACACAGAAGCAAAGATTGAGTACTTTGATGCAATTTCACTACGCACAATTGATGCTTGCTTGTTAATTAGACAGATGTCATAGGTCGTGTTAAACGAATCGTATTTATTAAACTTTATTACATTCAATTGACTGCGGAAATTTTATCATAAATCCTTACTCAGAGAACCATTCAATAATCTAGAGTTCTTTTGAAGGATATATTGATCAATTCCCAAATATTATTAATTGTATATGTGAAAGAGCTGAGATGTACTCATTTCAAAATTATGATTTATCTCTATCAAATGCTATAGATTAACAAGTGCATTGTAAATAGCAATTTTGTATTTAAACCATCCATTTTATATAATACTCATTTTCCTACAACTACAACAATTGAGTCACTATAGCAATAATTTAAAATTTTGTCGTAATTAATTTTTGCCGCAGGTAATAGATGAAACGTTAATAGTCTAATGTGTCAAATAATGATTGGGTGTATTTTCTACAACTGTAAGAGTACAAATGACAAAAAGTGTGGGTTTGCCTCCATCCAGCACCTTTGGTAGAGTTTATAGTCATGTTTTGTGGCAGAAAATTCTAGCATAATGATTATCTGCAAGTTCATGGATTCCGACAAAACAGACGATGAGTGGAAAGAGGCAAGATCGAAATATTCGTCGTACTTCAACTCACCTTTTGAATATGGAAGAGGGGGAAACACACTCACTTGAAGAAAGCACGTCCAAGGTTTTGAATGGGATACGAAATTCAAAACTTTGAGTTGCAAACATCCAATTACCTTCTGGAACTTTGGGCTAAGGCACCTACTTGGTCCATACTCAGACGTGGTGTTAAGCTGTAGCCATCGTGGATAATAATACCTATTATGTTCACTGTAAACCAAAAGTCTTGGCGCTTTGAGCAGAATTGGAATTGTAAGCCTTGGTATATCAATATTTTCAAAGTTGTCTATCCTTAGGAAGCCAGGATTGAACAGTTCACGTATCTTTTTTTAATTTTGTGACGTCCAGTTTTTGATTTGTGTGGCTATAAACTAAAATTTCATAAATATAATCCCAAGGTCTGCTGTAGTCTATTTGATTGAGATCAGGACTACTTGTTCCAGAGTTTAAGCAACGGCAGTTGAAAAATACTCTTCCAATATTCGCTAAATAAAAAATCTGCACGGATTATATAATATGCCTCGAAATTATAAGCAGAATACGATATTGGAGTTCTTGCATGATAACGTTACAGAGATTTAGAACTGGCTTAGTTGTGGAATTTATGGATCTATGGCATTAGTTATGAACATACTGATTTCATACAAGAGCTTGGGTAATGCACCTTTTAGCTTCATGTAATCAGACGAATAAAATGGGGAATCCTTTAAAAACTTTTTCGCTCTCGCGTATGTTTGTGCTATGTTTCAGCTATGTTTAATAGGTAAAGACTAGGAGAATTTAAGGGTACTTTAGCCCTCACGAGTTGAGCAATTCAACTTGTGTTACCCAACCAACCAAGTTGATATACACAGCGTATGGTCAAAAAAGCATACTTACGAAAAGTATATGTCGCCAACATGAGTTTATTCAGCAACATTATTTATGGGGACCAGTGGACAAAGACCATAGGTTTCCTTTATTCACCAAAAAATTTAACCAAATACTTATATGTCCAAGTCCGGTACCTGAAATTGTAAGAAATACAAATTAACCAAATACTTATATGTCCAAGTCCGGTGCCTGTAATTGTAAGAAATACAAAATTATGTTGCGAAAATTGGAAAATATGATTATAATTTTTGCTGGTTAGATAAAAATTTTCTTCGACTTTCTAAAACTTTTTGCTTCTAGTTAGTAATTTTAATTTTTAACTGTCTATTGATTTTGCTTTCATGGGCATATGGAGAGGAAAAAGTATGTATGTTATTTAATTTAAGGTATATTTCATGAAACTGTTTTTTAATCTGTGGAAAATTTTAAAGAGGATACGCCTACTTTTTTTAAAAATAATCGTTGAACAACAAGTCATACATTTTTGTCTTTTTGGTAAATATATTTAGACATAAGGAATACCAGATCGTAATAAAAAATGATTTCAGTTGAGCCCAAAATGTTCTACTGCCTGCAATTCGATTTAGTGAAGCTTAAATATATTGCCACATACACAATTGCAAACTTTGAAGCCGTTTTGGACAGGGAAATCTAATTTATCGGCTGGCACGGAATCAAAGCGTGCTCCAAAAACTCAAGTCGTTCCTGTAAAATGCGGCTTAAAATGTTTTCAAACTGGTGCTTCAGTTAAACGGGCATCTTGCGACTTGTAAAATTATATTAAGGTTACTACAAGTTTTTGTGCCGGATCTATTCATAAAATGACGCGTCTGCCAAAAAGACTGTTTTACTCACTAGACATTCAATACACCCTATGGAAATGGACTCTGTGTCCTCGACACTTCGTCTCCTGGAATTCCACGGAGCAAAAACTAAGCTTTGAAAAATCATTAAAAGTCAAGCGAGCGTTTTGCATATACCAATCAATTATGCTAACACCAATACTCCTTCTTTACGCGTATCTATTCCTATTTGGACTGTGGCAGCCTGCCGTAAACACGTATACGAATTGGGTTGTGAGTGGACAAATTCTTCTAATTTGTCTTCTCGCAGTTAGTTTTGGGATAGAAGAATATCGTTTGCAAAAAGTGCTTGTAAACCTTGCAAATGATAAAATACGACTTCTGAGTCTGGCCTCACGCCATACATGGGAAATTGTAGCAAATGCCGATAACACACTTAACCTATGTATCTGCATTTTCGTAGTAATAGTTTGGCTGTTTCCCTCGTTTACTGTGTTTATGTACAACGTAGGATTTCTGCTTGATTTATTTCGAGTGGATCCATTATATCTGGTTCTACTTTCATTGAACAGTCAACCAGAGACGAATAGCATGACAATGATATTTCTAGCACTTGCATCTATATTTTATTTCTTTGCAATTACCGAAGGTGTAAGAATGCTGAGTCTCTATTTTTGCATGAGTGTTCGAGAATTAGTAATGGACAAAATTGTAATATGTTCAATTATGGATATATCTACAAAAAAGTTACTAACCTCCATAAAATATTATCGGATTTTTGCTGTTTTGCTAAACAAAGGAAGGGAATATACAAGCCACGCTGTTTTCATCATCATGGCCATTGGTTATGCCATTACTATGCTTTCCGCTTCTGTAACATTGATGGGAGGTTTTTACGTTTTACCGTTGCCAATATTTTGCTTCTTTGCTTTCGTTATGATTGTCTCTATCATATGCCTTGTTTTTGCTTTACCAGTTATGGCTCTTTTGTTTGACTACAGCAGTCGCCTAATTCTAATGTGGAAGTGCATAAGTCTAACTAGCATCATGAGGAGAGAAGTGATGGCCTTCCGCCCTCTACTTTACTATTTCGGGTCTTGTAAAGAATTCAATACGGAAGCAAAAATTGAGTACTTTCAATCATTATCACAACGTACAATTGACGCTTGTTTATTAATTAGGAAGAAGTCATAGGTCAACTAATCCGAGAGACCGGGGAATAGTGATTACGGCAGATATACAATTGAGACATTCTTGTTATTAGTATTCCTTAATTCTAATGTTTAATTCTTCAATTGACTTTAATGGTTGCTTTTGATTTTGATACACTTAAAAAATTTATGTTTGCAATTTTCAGTTTCGCCACACAGTAAAATAAAACTAATTAACAAAATTGTAATATTTCAACTTCAAAATGTAGTATCAACGAAAGATGTTATTATAATCCCTCCTGACAAGCTCGTAAATCCTCGTAGCGCGATTTCGTTACGAATTTTACGATCAGAATTTTCAGAGAAATCTTGTTTCGAATAAAGCAAAAATTGAGTACTTTCAATCATTATCACAACGTACAATTGACGCTTGTTTATTAATTAGGAAGAAGTCATAGGTCAACTTATCAGAGGGACTGGAGAATAGTGATTACAGCAGATATACAATTGAGACGTTCTTATTATTAGTATTCCTTAATTATAATGTTTAATTATTTAATTGACTTTAATCGTTGCTTTTGATTTTGATACACCTAAAAAATTTATGTTTGTAATTTTCAGTTTCGCCACACAGTAAAATAAAACTAATTAACAAAATTGTAATATTTCAACTTTAAAATATAGCATCAACGAAAGATGTTATTATAATAGTTATAATTTTTGCAGTTAATACACCGATTGCTGATTCAATAAAACTCATTGACAATAAATTGTATTGTAAACATCACATTTCAGGTTACCCAAACTTTTCAATTTTCTTTTTGTTTTGAACTCGTAGAGCTGGTATGTTATACATAAACAATTTTTGACTTGATGTGCAAAAATGTTTAACACTATAGTTTATTTGAAAATAATATTTCTACCTCATAAACTAGACATTTAAAAGCATAGAAAAATCTACAGTTCTGAACATCAATGACTACCTAGGCTATTTCCTATGTTTCTACTCATTTTATTTTCATCTAAATACTTTTAATTTTTATTCCTTTTAATGTGTTCATATGCTTATTTTGTTCGCCAGAAATCGTAGATGCTTCTACATATTTTGTTTTGTCATTTTTTTAGTTAGAAGTTAATTATGGCGTGTGCAATGAGCCACCCTTCATTTACACTTTTCCAAATTCTATGAAAATCGACATTGGACTTTAAATGTAATCCTTTTTTTATGCACTTTAAGCCGTCAATTTCAAAAGATATTTTAACAGGTAACTTGACAGGGACTTTTTTAAATAAATTCGGTTGTCATCTGACACATTGCTTGCACTTACAGCGCGAACGGCTTTGTAAAAGTGGTAAAATGCGACTTAAAAGTTGAAAATTTTATGAAAATCGAATTTTAACAGAAGAATTTGAGGATATACTATTAGGAAAAATGTTGTAAGATGCACACCAGGAAACGGTGAAACTTTTATGGATCTCAGCTGGAGTCAGTATTTTAAGGTGGAACGTAAAATTGATCACTTTCATGACTACATCCGGTTGCAACTTTCTCCGTGACACGACAAATCTTAGCACTTCCTTTGAAATAGCCTCCATCTGATTGGTTTTGCTCTTG